>CAFUXE010000032.1:654467-688925 GCA_903364295.1 Serranus cabrilla | reverse complement strand
AAATTTAAAAAAAAAAAAAAAAAAATGTTTCAGCATCAGTCACACACTTGCAGGTCCATCATGGCTGCATTTAAAAGAGGCTTTAAAAAAAATGACCACAAGGAGAATCTTTAAGATGCCCCCTGTTGGCCTTGAGGTTCACTGTTAGTGAATGTTTAAAAATGCTAAAGTCCTCTGTTGGATAGGTTGGTCAGACCAAACACACACACAGGCCCATCTCCATTTCATGGTTTTGAAATCAAAATTTGTCTAATAAATATTATTCGATGATATTCTTCTGCTCTCTCTGTCCCTGTATGAGAGCTGCAGGCCAAATGGCACGAGCACCCATCCAGCTATTGAGGGACTGCTGGCGGTAGGTTCCCCTCACCAACACCTCACAGCCACATAAGTGCATGGGTATTTTACATTTTTTGTATTTCAGAAATTGCACCTTTGCTTTCCTGTTGTTGCTGGTGTTTTAGGACCTTAAAAGGAAAATTGCTGATCTGTTTTTCTTTCAAAATCACTAGATACAGTAGTCCACACTTTGGGTGAAGGTGGCAGTCCATTGTTGGCAAATATAGATGTATGTGTGTGTGTGTGTGTGTGTGTGTAGTGCATGGGCATGTGTGTGGTAAGTAACCTTCCAAGTATTAATTTCCTTCCCACCTTCAAACAGCTAACGTTCATAAATTATTGCATACTCAATTCTTTTCGTTCTCATAAATTAGACCTTGTCATGGCCGCCCTGTTCGATTTGGATACCCTCAGAGTTCAAGGACAGAATAGACCAACACAATGAATATACAGTAAAGAAAATAAGCACGACATAATTACATTTGAACATAAAATGATATAGATCTGGGAGGTCTAGAAACTACCAAGTGTCTCCAAACACTGAGGTCCTGAGCCACATGACTTCCTCTCTACAGTCGTGTTTGTGTAGTCTGCCCTCTTTCCTGGCCACAAGGGGTACGGCTAAAGTATACCTTTCACATGGATGAAAGGAAACAAACACTGGGAAAGATAGAGAGAGAAAATGAAGGACAACATGCTCACAGGGGAGGGAGAGGAACAAGGGGAGATGCTGAATCTCCTGGAGGATGAAGATCCAGATTGAAAACACCTGCTGAGGCCCCAGCAGCCGGGAGAGAGAGAGGTCCCAGGACGTCCAGCACAGAGAGAGAAAAGAGGGCAAGGAGGAGAAACTAGGGAGAGAGAGGGAGAGAAATATTGGTTGTTCATGTGCTCGTTGAAACAACAAATAAATAGAAGGTTAGAGAGATGCAATTTACAGTATTCTCGTCTGCAGGACAAACATGGACTGTAAATATGATGCTTAATAGATTCATTGAGACTGACATCGACCCATTTCAAGGATAATAGTAACAAGTACAGTCCTGGAGTAATCACAGAATAAGCAACTCTCTGAAAGTTAAGGTGAAAATAGGAGTTTGGATTTAAAGGTCTCAACAAAGTCAGACTGTCTGATGTCAGCAGTGAGGTTAGGGGAGGGAAAGGGCCTGCAGCCAGCTGACTTCTATCTGACTCTGGGGACGGACAGGAGCCCTGTTTTCTGAGAGCAGAGAGCACGGGATGGACTGTTAAGCTCTAGGAAACCACACAGGTGTTACAGACATCAGAAGCATCTTACAGTCTGATCTAACGTGGATGGAGAGCCAAGGAAGGTAAGATAAAATTGATGTTTATTTTATAGTTTTCATGCATTAATCTGCAACATTAATACTTTTAGTTCTAGTTTTCTGCAACAAAACATAACACATGCATGAATCAGGATATTGACATCAGCCAAAAACAGAAAGGAGCTAAATTTAGCAATGATGCACAGGTGATAAGGTGGTCTTCTTGAGCTTTTAAAAAAAGGCTAAAAGGAGAAAAAAACTGAAGCTCCAATTCCATGCATGGTCTTGGAAACAGTTGACAAAACAAACGAATGAATAGTTGTTGAAGTGCTCAGATAATAATAGGGTGAAAATGGATGAACTGACCCTTTAAGTTTTATCAGTGCATTGCCACATAAATCTGCAGTGTACTACCGTATTGTTTTTCAGGCGTTTTCTATATTCTAGCCAGGAAAACATATTACGCAGGCAACCAATTTTTGTCCAGCTAGTTTTCTAAATGACCTTCATGTTTGCAGCAGCTGGAATTGCTGTGAGATTTGTAATGCTTTTCTGGGCCTCCATGGGAATGTGCTATTTAGCCAACTTTGTTAGATAAGGCTTGCTAAGAAGGCAAACACAAGCACACACCTTCCCACATACATTTGGCTGCAGCCAAGGAATGTGATTGCCGGTGACAACTGCTGTGACGTAGCCGCCTGCTAGCAGGTGCTTCGGGCTCCTTGCCCACTCTCTGAACTGGCCACAGAGGAATACCTGTCAGGCCTGGTTACTGGCGTTGCTATCTAGCGCCGGCACTCTCAGTGTATTTGGGAGCTCAGCAGAAGAAGAGTCTGTTTTTGTGTGTACGTGTGCATGCGTGAGAGAGACCCGAGTGTCAGAGAGCGAAGGCTACACACATTGAAACAGGATAAACGTAGTCACTAGGGGAGGACCACCTTCTCAGAGCTTCCGCTGTGCAGATGGTTGTTGCAAATTATAGACTTGAATTGGCTTCTATTCCGAGAAAAAAAGCATATCTCTTCTATACCCCCACGACTTGAGTTTATGCAGGAAGGCTGCAGTGTTGTTGATTCACTAAAGAGGAGTCTGTCTTTGGCATAACGCTTTTTAAAATGCTTAAGTGCTGTGTTGAGTATTCACATAGGAATACTCTGGCACAGCAGATATGTGTACAGAGTGCTTTAATACAGTTCTGCCTGGATCAACAAATGAACAAAAGCTTTGCTGCAAAATGTAGAATGAAAAAGGTAGGTAGCACATTTTCTAGGGAATTAGTGTGTTGGGTTTGGAGGCTTTCCTGGTTTGAACTGCCTTTTTTTCCCTGGCTTGTCAGGTTGACTTTGTGTCATGATTTTGCATGTCATCCAGCATAATACCTGAAAAAATCTTTTGAAGAGTAGTCAAACAATTATGGGACTGGTAATTCCTCCAATGACTGACTATCATGTACAAACCTGGAGTTGCCAGTGATTGACACCCCCCTCTCTATATCTAATCAAGAACATGACAAGTGCAAACTCCATCTTCTGATGAACACTGACAGGTAGTTGAAAGCTTAAAAATAATAAAAAGGGGCTTAACCCTAACTCACAAATGTACTTTAATGTGGAAGAACTAAAGGGTCAGGACCTTAAAGGACCTAAAGGTCTCAAATACTTTCTTCTGAGATAATTGTTCTCTGATCATTTCTAATTTCATTCAGTTTGAACACAGATGTCTAAATTGCAAGACGTCTGGTAATAACTAAATATGCTGTTGAGGTAATAGGTCCTTTAGTATTCAGCTTCTGAGGCCAGGTAGCTTTGGCTTTGCTCAATTCCATTTGAAGAATCACAGAACACCCAAATTACCTATTTAGCAGATGTCGTCTAAAGTGTAATGATTGTAAAAATGCATTTTTGAATGATTTGCTGGTATGAATATTAATGCTTCTCTTCGTATGCCTCTCCTTTTCTCACTTTCAGGTGGTATAATAGGGATGAAGATGTGCGGATGTGAAATAAACTTGGGTTAAATAGAGGATCGTCTGCATTAATGGAGGTTGTACAATCAGGCCGGATGAATCAATGCTTGAAGCAGCTGCATATGTGCCGGCTGCCTCACTCCTGGCTCTGTCAGTGAACAAAGTTTAAATTAAAAGTTGGCTCTTTTTTTAAAATACATATCCTACATTCAGTTTGACTGCTCTACATTGTGCTGCATTATTCTTGTCAAGCAGCGATGATCTCTGCCGAATGGCAATCCGGGAGTGGGCTTTCCAATAAGGAGTGATGAGTGATGTGTCGTGTGTAAATTGTCCCACATTGGATCAGACTTATTGATTTCTGAATGTTGGCACTCGGATCTTTTGAGCTCTGGGCTTCTGCGGCAAAATGATTACTTTTTCATCATCTCATTGATATTTCATCATTATTGTACTTCTCCTTCCTTCCAAACTACTACTGCCAACTGCCCTTCTGAAAACCAATTATGCTATGGATGTCTATCATTTCCCTCTTATGAAACTGTCCATGTGCCAGGGCTCCTTTAGAATACAGAGATGTTATATTCATAGCGTAGATGGCAGTCCCACCTTTTCACTCGGAGTTGTTCCTGTGTGCTCTCTGAGTTGTTTTTGAGCTTTTGTGCTTCACCCATTAGCCATGCAGTGACACTTCTCGCTTGTTTGTGCTGCACCCTCCGTGCCCGCCGATGTGTTTGCTGCCATAGGATCCCACTTACACAGAATAATGATAATGTTTGTCACTCCTCCCTTGCTGAGGTAAATATAAAAATGCATCACTGTCATTGTTTAAATGCAAATGGTTTGGAAAGGCAAAATCCACATTCTGAAAGAATACCTACTCTGGTTCTGCCTGTGGATTTTTCTTGGCAGTTTACTGCAAGGCTGCAACAATATGCTAATGATAATAATTATGGGATGCACATTGTTGGAAATTATTTAGAAAACATACCAGAATACCAAAGGGATAAAAAGAGAGGTAAAGGAAGGGAAGAGTGCACTTTTAAAAAACTGCTTGTACTCTGTTTTCAGAGTGAGGCTGGTAGTATATTGTCCCATCTGGAGGTGTGGTAGGAGGCGTGTTGACTTGACAAGAGTGTTTGATATGTGAGTTGGGGGAAGGGAAGCTGCTGAACTGCACAGCAGCATCAAGTCACATCATGACTTCAGATAAAATGAGGCAAGAAGTGTGGAGTCAAAAACATGGAAATACAACAACTGTTGAACAGGGCGGAAATTGCAAGTTAAAAATACCCCTGTTTGAAAAATATCAATTTTGACCTGGGCTTCTTCAGAGAAAAAAAAAAGCAGAAATTAACCTATGAGAATAAGTCAAGTTCTTGAGTGTTGGGTGCAATACCTGGGAAAGCTGAACTTACAACAAGTAAATTATGTATTTATCATTATTTTGCATGCTTTGGCTCAGCAGTACTACAAACTATGGGGCCAGTTCCCTTAATGGGGCACAGAGGCATCACAGTGGAGCAGCTGTGACTCAGGAAGTAGAGTGGGTCGGCCATAGTTGGTTTGATCCTGGCTCCTATTGGTTACACATCAAAGTGTTCTTGAGCGAAACACGGAACCTGAAATTGCTCCCTCCTGCTGCTGTTGGTGCGTGTGAGTAGGTGTGTGAATGGGAGTCATTTTGAAGTGCTTTGTCCTGTTTAGGTAGAAAAGTGCTCCATAAGTGCAGTCCATTTACTATTGCAGGAGAAGAGTGACCGGGGAAAATGTGTAAGGGTGCCAAAGCTGAATGAATGTTATTTAGACACAACGATGCTTTTAGGCTTGCATTGCAATCAAGATTCAGCTTGGAGAGATACATTCAGGCATCAGAACAACAAGGTAAGTGCAAGATGAACAGAAAAACAGAAGTCTTGATGTTCTCTTTAGTCAGTAGATAGTGACCAAGCCAATCATGGCTGAGCTTCACTGTCAATGGAGCAGGAGAGCAATGTGCCTAAAAATCATTCAAAGCTGAAAAAAACTTGCAGTTCGTGTTCTTGATAACATTTAACGATAAAAAATAGCATTAACTTAGTCCATGTCATTACAGCACAAAATTGATAAGGGTTGATAAAAATTTAATTTACAGAGAGTGGGCAGTAAATTTTGTCCTGCTTAAGAAAGAGGGACGTGACAGGAAAACGTTTAGGAACTAAAACTGCTTTTGCATAAATGAGCACGCTGTGTCAAGTTTATTGACGCCACATTACAGGATTTCTGGCCATTCAAGTCCACAAAATTAGAAAGTCTCCTCTCGCTGCCATGTGTGAAATTAGCTTGTACAGCATTAATCAAAATAGATGGGCGTCTGCACAGTTGCACACACCCATGCAGATGTTATGGCATCATGTGCTGCTGATGTACGCTGAGGGAATGCTGCGTGTGAGTGTTTCTTCCCTAACAAAACAGAAGCCACCCTCCCCACTCCGGCTTTATCTGTCTACCTGAATCAGCACAGGACTCCTGCACTGTCCTAACAGCATCCGGTCTAAACGAGGTGAGCAGAGTGGCCACTATGCCAAATGGACACATAAAAAGGAGACATTAATGGACTGAGGAGCGGCATAAATCTCCCAGCCGAGCCTTCTCCTCCAATGCCTGTGTGAGCAGGCCGACATAGAAGGAGAGGACGAAGACGCCCCAGGTGAGACATATATCTCGAGCATCTAATTATTCTGACTCTAAGTGCCAATGACATCACACATCCCACAAGGAAAGAGAGAAAATACAATTATTTCTCCATTTATATGAAGAGTGTTGCAAGAAGGTGTGCTCTGTGTGCTTTTTTAATATTATTTGCCAAGGCATTTCTGCATTATTAAAGAGTCGAGACAGGCACCTTATGGACAGCCCTGCTTTGATATCTGTCGCATTTCAGAATCATGAATAAAAACTGTTTCAGGGGTAAACTAGTTTTTTTTATTATTTGTACTGTAAAAAGTAGGAGGGACTCTGATTAATAAGCTATTGGATGATTGATCTAAGGAGCCTGACTACATGACTCATATTTACGTTTTACACTGTCCTAAAGATGGCCGCCATCTTGCTGACGTAGTAGTGATTGACGGCGATGCAGAGTATAAATAGCAGAAGTCATACTCGGGGCTCAAACAAATGCCGGACTTTCACCGAGGAGAACAGGGTTTTCGGCCACGTGAAAACAATGATTTTTAATGTATCTTTAGTTTTTTTTTTTATAAAACTAGGCCCAAAAGTTGTATTTACAAGCATGGTATGGCAACCCAAAATATAAGTGACTTCTTCTGTGTATCTGTCAATTGCTCTGTCCTCTATATATTTAAGAAATATCACATGAGAGGGATGTTTTTCTGGAATCATCACTGAACATTGTACGAGCCATGTGCTGGACCAGGTGGCTCACACCTGGAGGTTTGCACCGAAGTATCCACCGCCATTCATAATTTAACTGTGTGGTTTAAAGTGGACACAAAGTGTTATACTGTATATCAACATTCATTGAATGTCTCCTGTCAAATCAAATGACCTCATTGGAACTAACTCTGTGTTTGTGTGTGTGTACAAATAATGTGAATGTCAGTACATATTGCCTACTCATCCACCCAGAAAAATGCCCAACAGGTGCTCAATAGGCTCATTTCCACTGCAGAAAAATGGCTCTTGAGGAGGTGCAGACCAGTAGACAGCAAAGTGATTCTCATTATATGTAAATTCAAAATTTTCAAAGTGAATCATTCTTGCTCTTGTATGACTGATGACACACATTAAGAAGAAATTACCGTACTGCCTAACCAAATGCAGGTCACGTAAGAACTTTTTCAGAGCCGTTTTGTCAACAGACTGGATCTATACGAGACGTTGAAAGGTGAAAATGTGCAGCACATAAATTAATGACTGTTTTGGTGCTCTCCATTGGCGATTGTTACAGCACAGTGGAGTCCAATCATGTGCTGCGGACTGAGAGGGTTTACTTCCAAACAACCATGGCTCCAGGTGATTTCACTGATTAACTTGCAGCCTCCTCAAGGAACAAGGGAGAAGCCAATCAGTGCAAACCAACAGCAGCTGATGTGCTCGGTTGGAAGGAAAGGCTTGTGAGTCCTTGAGGTACTTAGTAAACAGAAACAGAAAAAATAACCATGTTGACCACCACAAATGTACAGTACAAAGCAACAATATAGGTCAAAATATCTTTCAAAAGTGGACTCATTTAGTCTGGCTTTTGTAAAAAAAAAAAAAAGCCCACAATAAACACATTTTTTTAAATGTAAAATACTTCAACAAGGCCATGTAAATAATGGCCATGTTCCCTTTAGCAGCAAGGTCACAAATGTTTGCTGAAATAAAAAGCTTGAGGCATACAAGGCATTAGGTAGGAGCACATAATACGGAAAATGCTGCTCTAATGGCTTTTCAGGATCAAGATGTTTAGTGAGTTGAAAAAAATCTACAACCGTAAGAACCTATTCTTCTCCACTCCGACTGCTTTGTCACAGCCTTCACAGGGCTCACAACCACCAACTGTAAGAGATTGAATAACTAAAGGTCACCGCCATCATGCATAATTATAAAATAACAAGACCTTGACTGAAAGCTACTTCAAGCAAAGTTTCACCAGCTTTTCTCCTGATCACATATAAAGCCTTGCATCTCTGCTCATAATGCTCAATAAGACAGATTTCCATTAATGCACTGTATTGATGCTATTTCAAGAGGGTAAAAGTCCCACATTGCACAGCTATTGATGGCCAGTGCCACACTTCTGAGCACAAATGAAAAGCACACATCAGTTTCATAGCAGCGTGATGTTAAGAGTCACAAGCTGCACCTGGTGCTTCAGCTCAACACAAAGCCTGGAGAGAAGTGACAGTCTCTGGTGTGATTCACAAGTGCATTTTAAACTATTAGGAATTAAATACAGGAGTTAATGGAGAAAATGAGGTGTAGTGTAAAGGAAGAAGTAAAAAGCTGTTTATGGTTTACTTTACTAAACTTAAGCCTCATCACATCCAGACTGGTCTCAAAAACGTCGATATAGGGTGTTTATTCAGGCAGTAAAATACGACTCATATTTACGTTTTAGACTGTTCTCCGCCGCCATCTTGCTGACGTAGTAGTAGTAGTGATTGAAAGTGACTTTTACCGAGAAGAATGGGGTTTGTGTCCCATGTAAAAAGAAAATAAACTGCCTCTGACAAACGCTCATATGTGTCGTTATGAGTGTTACTGACAAACGGTCTTTCTGTCATTTAGGTTGGAGATGTTGTTGCACACATCACAAGCCCCATATGGATGATACAGTAGGGATTTGCAAACTTAATATGCTGAGTTTTACTCAAAGGTTATACCAACATCTATAAAAGGTCAGGTTTATTGATTAAAAGTCATAGCTGCCATCATCTTTTCAAAATTCAGCAGCATAGATGTTACTTTATTTGTTCCAGCCTAATCTAACATAATCACGTTTTTTTTAACACTGAAGTACGTGCTGGCGGCACGTAATGTGTGTAAAATACGTGCCAGCAGCACAGAAACAATGCCAATGTGAAGTCAATGGGGATCCTTTTTCGTGCTGGATGCAAGTATTTCCTGGTAGTTCCAGGAGAACAGGGGTTCATGTCCTGTGTGAAAATTAAAGTAAATGACTTTTAATGTAAGTTTAGTTTTTTAAGTGACTTCCATGGCCTGTGAATTGCGTTTTTTGTTTTTTTTTTGGCGTAACTTACATTGTTTATGTAACTTACATTGCTTCACTTCTGGCATTTTTCAGAAATTTTCACAGCTTTACTTCCAGCATCTCCAGTATTTTTATTGAATTTTATCGTCTTTTATAACGCCTAACTAGGATGTTTTGTAGCCTAAATTCACAGAAACTGCAGCATTTGTACGACCGTGAACTGTACGTGTATGTAAAGTGACGTGTGCTATTTTTAGAACGCTCCACTGATCAAATGACTTCACATTGGCATTGTTCCCGTGCTGCCAGCAGGTATTTTACACACATTATGTGCCATAAGAACGTACTTTGGTGTTAAAACAAACATGGTCATTTCACATAATTTTGTGAGATCAGGTTGATCTGTTCTTCGATGCCAGATCCCTCTGTAATATGGCACTTGAATAATGATTTGATGTAGTTTGGTGTTATTTTACAACCAATTTTCCATGCCTTTTACAAAGTGAACCGAACTTTAGCCATGAAGGCAACTGCCAATGTTAATGGGGCCTGCAGCCCCACACAGGTGTTTTCAATAATTGTGGGTGATTAGACCTCTGCTCTAGTTGTTGAAGATTAGTTCACCCTAATAACAGCAATTATGATTCCATTAAAATGTTGTGCGGGCTTTAAGTGAAATTTCAAAGTCAGCTAAATAAAATGCGAAGCTGCTGTGTGGATATATTCAACAAGATGTGACTGCATTATTAATTGAGCACCAGTAACTGGGATACATCAAGTCATGTCATTGATGCTTCCCACCTAAGAATTTCTTTGTGCAGTTGGCCCTCTGATCCGCGTGTACTTTGTGGCATGTTTGTCCGAGCATGACATGCAACATGGGTTACTGTGCACCGAAGAATCAGGCAAGTTAATTGAAAAGACCTGTGTGGTTGGGCTGTAGGTGGAAAGGTTACTCTCATTGTGGTGCTAAAGTACCCATATCCTGAGCTGCTTTTTCTTCAATCCAGCCTCCAAAATAACAACATAAACAAAAAAGAAAAAAGTCAAAATGGCACAAGAAGCAAATGGATCTCAATGAGGTTTTGATGTAGAGGTCCCACACTGTTGGACCTCATCAAATTCTCCTCATGGCTGTATTTTATTGTTCAAGTTTCTGCCTCTGCTTCCCAATACTTAACCTTCATTAAATTGTTATTGTTCTTGTATCTTGTGTAGTGACCTTTTGATTCACTGTGCTACGACTTAAAATGTGTGTGTGCTTACCAACCTTCCCAACAGTGGACAGTGTACTGACACATTCACCTACAGTGGACCTCAAAGCCAACAGGGGACATTTTTAAACTCCCCAGTTGGTCATTCTTTAAATCGTGCTATAATCACGTCTGGAACCCTTTGGTGAACTTTTAAAATTTGATCTAAGAGGAGATCTGAAGTTGTGTGAGTGTTTCAGTTCATATTAACTGTTGGCAGAATAGGAATGTATGTGTGTGTTTATGTGGTGTTCGAGGCTGATGTTCTCCCAGGTTACTGTGACTTCTAAATAATACAGTTTACTGTACCAAGTCTTCTCTCGTATATTTAATGTCACAGCCACAGAAATATGCCCACCATCTATCAATTTAGAGCTATGAAGATTTAATTTTCTGATTAAGTATTGTACTGTGCAGATTTCTGCACTAAAGGAGATACTGGTAGTGTAAGACAAGCTGAAGATAATTGAAATTCAGTATGAAGTTAGAAATGGAACTGGGAACCTTGTATATGGGCTTGTTTTGACAAAATTGTGTCTGTACATAAATAATTAATGCTTTTCTACCCTGGGTGTCCAAGGTAAAGGGTTGCAAGATGGATTGCATAAAAAATGTTTTAAAACAGTATTCAGTTTGATGTTTTTTCACTAAAGATAAAAAATTCCCATGTGACCTTCTCCAGGGACACCACACATCCCTAGACTCAACATTCAGATCCATTTCAAATAAAAAGATGTATTTTCCTTTTTTTAAATGTGATTTTCATATCTGTCCTCTGAACACCCAGCTGTCGTCAGGTCACAGTCACCGGTCCGCTTTATTTATGGCTGATATTCTGCCATGTTTCTGATATTCTACCATGTTTTTCTTTATTTATTATTTATCAGCCTTGGTGTAAGTGTAAACAGGGCATTGGTAAAAACATACACACATACATAACACAACATACAGTAAACCTACCTGTATAAAATACAGCTTAAGCAGTCAAGCTAGGTTTAATAATAAATGATTGATGTGACCCAGTAAGTCAGAAGCTTAATCCTCCAAAGGAGAGCAATACATTTTACGGTTGGAATTAACTCGCAATCCGTATCTGGATAAGGAAAAATGCATGTTAATGCAAGGTCCAGACTCAGACGTGTCCATCAATTAATTTCTCTTCACATGAGAAAAGCTTGATGAATACAACAGAATCCAATAAAACTTTCGAAAATGCTCAAAAGTTTTTACGCTCGCTTGAGGTATTTTTTCGAAAATGTAAACTAGGAGAAGGAAACGCTTTTTACGAATAAGTTCTGACGTAGCAAACATTTAACTCACATGACTGATCAGCTAATTAGAAGTTGCTCAATTGAATCTAATTCCTGAAGACATTTTCTCACTCTCTCCTCTTTTTTGTTATTTTTTCTCTCTTGCTCAATCTCTACTTCTACTGTTTTCTTTCTCACACACTCTTCTTCTGTTTACTGCAGAGTAGCTTGCAGCAGTTTATGCAGCTTTGTTTATTTGATCTTATTTCCTGATCCTAAATCGCATTCTCTTTCATACAACATTTGAAAGTTTTGCTTCCAAATTTGGATTCGACTTTAATGGACGGCAAATAGCACAAACAAATGCTGCATTCTGCATAGTAAAATTACTTTTCCCCCAATATAGTCTGATGGCTCTGATGAAAGCATAGCTCTACCAAGCAGGCGTGCTGACCTTGATCCACTGTAGGTAATACACTGACTATGGATAAGTACCCCATACAACCCCAATTAAACATGTCCAGACTGCTCCTTTAATATGTCCTGGCCACCAACAACAACAAAGCTGAGTTTTACCCAATTGCCTCCCTTCCTAACATCCTCAAAAAACTTTAAAAAGTTAATTGATATGCATCATCCATCTCTGTTTTATTTAAGAAAATAATCTTCACTAAGCTACTATTGGTACTGCTGTATAGAGGAGCTTTGGGAATTCCAGCCATTGTCATGATATAACAAAAAGCAGCTTTCCCACACAGGGCTAATAGACATTCTTCACTGTTTGCTTAAAGTTTAATCATTAAGATTTTATCATCTCCTGCCAGTATGTGTCCTAAAGGAGTTCAGCAGCTATTTTTTATGCCAGCAATAGAACATTGTCAGAAATAAACGAAGCATCTTAAACCTACGGGGGTTAAAGTCTGTCTGTGGGGGAGTACACAACTCATATGCTGAACTTATTAGGAACGATCAGAAGCACTTAAATCAACAGTGACGACTGACAGGGAGTTTGACTAAGTCGGAGAGGGATGCGGCTGACAGTAGCTGGTGAGCTGCAGTTTTGACTCAGTCCTTATGAGCGACTCGACACTTCCACTCAGTGATTTATTCCGTCTCAAATGATGCAGAAAATTACTTCATCAGAGCCCTTGTGTTAAATGCTTGTTTGGTGAAAAGTGCTGCTGTTTTTAAAATGCACTCATGATGGGAAGTTTGTGGAAACAGGTAAATATTCATTATGAAAAAGTTTGAATCATATTTTCATCTACAGTACAAACCAAATATACTTTTTAAGCAAACACCTATTATTAAGTTATTTTGGTTGTTGTTGATTATGCTGATTGAGGACTTTTGGTCTTAGACATTTTCTGCAGGTTTTCTGTAACAGATGCTGATGTTGCTGCTATGAATGCAATGCACATCTGTTATCATAAACCTAATGACCAGACCTGCAGAACAGGACAGTAAATAGGTTATAAAGACTGTCCTCCCCATGGATTGTTTGCACAGCCTCTTATTATGACCCATATTTACCTTTCAAGTTATCATCTGTTGGTCTCAGTATGTATGTAGAACGCTAAGGCAGAACTGGCGTGTGAAACCAAAAGGAGGAAGCATGGATACAGAGTATAATTGTTTCCCAAATTCAAAAGCCACAACACAAACTTATATGGAAATACAAAGACGCAGAAAAATGTAAGGGTTGGTAAAAAATCAGCAATTATCTACATTATGACACTAGCAATAAATGCGGCTTAAAGTTTATACCACACCAAGCCTGAAACACAGATTAAATATGTCACACATACCAACACGTACCAGCACACTGATAAGAGTTTCAAGACACACAGTACTGAGGGAGGGAGTTTGCAACTGCACACACATTTAGTTTCAAGAGACACACACAGATAAACACCCCTACACATATACACATATCTGAGGGCAAATGTAGCACAAGCAGCACATTGAAGAGCTACATCAAGGTCATAAACCAGGTGAAGATGACATCAGACATGAGATAGAAAAAGCCGAATAAGGACAAGTGTGGTGTTAGCTGTCTTCCTTCCACAGGGCGGTGGCGGAAAGCTGTAGCACCAAGAGGCTAAGGACTGAGTCTAAATCCACAGTACTGCTCCAACAGTTTAGACCAATCAGTTTTCATATAAAACTTTGTGTAAAAGTAAGTAAGGTATTGTTTTTCTGTGAGGTGGTTGCAGCTAAGTGCTTGCAGACTGATTTCTGAACAGACAAAGGTCCATGTACATGCTCGCTCTTTCATTGCTGCCTCTGTGTTGTGGTTTTATTTGGTACAGTGGCTGATAGGTCTCAAATGGATTCAAACGCCACAAAAGTGTTATATCTGGTAATGCAAATGCAACCTCTCAAACAGTGGTTATTACATCACAGCTGATGTCACAGTGCACTGGCCCACAGTGGGGAACACTTCATTTACTGCCGAAAAGTCATTAGACAGATATTAAATACTAAACCACTGAAGGTCAATAAAAATGAGATTTTCCTGCTGATATTAATTTGCTCTCTATAGGAGATAAGAATATATAACAAGCAGTTATATATTCTACTGCCAGCTATGCTGAACATAAGAGTCTCATCACAGGAATTTGAATAAGCTCTTCTCTTGAAAGGGAGAGAAAGAGTGACATTTAGGAGTTAATCTATGGAAATGTTCTTTTATTATTTAAATATCATAAGCACTCTCTAAGAAAAAAATGTATTTTTTTAAGCAACAGTTAGTGAGAGGAATGTCTCCCTCTGCGCATCATCTTCTTGTAATCCCATTTTATTCTGTGAATTTATTGCTTGCCCGATCAGTGACCCCAAGACGCAACTCCGAGGAAGTCTTTTTGCTTTATCTGGCAATTTCTATTTTTATTTACTTTGAAGGCTCTTTTTCGACTCCAGCCTCTTCCCTTTGAGTTGTCAGTCACTCATTCTACTCTTTTGGAAAATGGAAAATATTAATTATAGTGAATGCAATTCATCTGGAGATGACAGATGACTCTCAATTCCACCCTCAATTTCATTCTGAAGCTGAGACGCAATATTTTTAGATCATTATTCAAATTTATTTGCAAACGTGTTTTAACTGAAGATGTTTAAAAGAATGGAGGTGTTATTATTGGGTATAGTCAGCATACGCTCTGCCTTTCTCGCCTATCTCCTGCATGTGTTGGTGACATGTTGAAACAGGACCCAAATCAGTTCTTCAAAGAAGATGCTCTGGCAATTTGCCATTATGCGTCTTTCCCAGCATGCTTTGGGAGAGTGAAACGGCTAGATACAAGTCACCAGAGAGCTAAATTGAACCCAAGCTCAATGTGTGAAAGGACCTGCTCTCCCTCTTTCTCCCTCTGCCCTTTATGTAGTGAACAGATTGCCTGACCTTCAGCTGACCTCAGATCGTAACTCACTATTGTTATCTAAGGCTCTATCAGTCCTGTGAAACCCCTCATTCAGACTCCATTCAGCTGCCAGTCTATCCATCCATTTCTTTTTGGAAAAACACACAAGACACATTTGAGCTGTTGTACACAATTGTATATGGAGCCTGACACGTCTCCTTTTACTAAATAGCTAAAACAATCTCCCATTGCCGGAGCCGCCTCTGTGAAAGATAATATTCTGCATATTCTCTGTGCATAGTTTATTTGTGAGCCGTGTGCATTGGGTCGTGTTTGTTCTGCT
The DNA here is from genome assembly GCA_903364295.1 of Serranus cabrilla. Lineage (NCBI taxonomy): Eukaryota > Metazoa > Chordata > Actinopteri > Perciformes > Serranidae > Serranus > Serranus cabrilla. The sequence goes on along the minus strand of CAFUXE010000032.1, from coordinate 673,425 downwards.
GCTGTAGATGGTGTTTATCTTCAAGGATGATTATTCTCGTGCAAGGATGATTAATTTAATTAACAGGATTGTGAATACTTTCTGATTTTCCTGCTTGTAATTAAAGCATGTTACAGAGATCTGGAATCTAGGGGAAATAATTCCTATCATTATTATGGAGAAGCTGCTCGTACTGAATCAGCACAATGGGTGTAAGGGGGATTTTATCCAAAAATATCTGAAGCAGTGGTTGATTTTGAGACATTTCAGGATATGCTGGATGCATGATATGCCTGTGGACTTTTTTCTGACATTCTAGATAGAATCAAAAATGTGTCTGGCCAAAGGCAGAGCTCATTGGAATTGCAAATGAGTTTTAGTTAGCCTCCCTGCTGGGTGCCAGCAATGTTGACACCACAGATGGCTTTAACTTTTTGGTATTTTAATGGGCATGATATGAAAAATTGTGATGGCAGTATTCCCATTTGAAACAGTCCTTAGCAAACTCCCTCCTCTAAGTTCAAAGATGGCCGCTGATGTGAACCCCTGTTTTCAAACGCCAACACAATTAGCCTGCCAAGTGCAGCCTAAACAGATCTACAATGGAATTGTGCAGAGCTGGATAGCCTGAGGCTTTATCCTTTATGTCAGACACAGGAACTGGTCACCTGCGCCGTTAAATCAGGTACTTGTCCTTTTGATGGGGAGTCCGGCCTTCCCCAGTGTAGAGGCCGGACTCTCCCTCTGATGATATTTCTGGAGGCTGCAGCATGAGCTGTCCAGAGTTTAAGTGAGCATGCTGAGTCTGCTGCTGACACACTCCTGTCCAGTCAAAGGAAGCAACAAAAAAATACACACAGCACGCCACCCTGACCACCAGCAGACTTTATTTTTTATTAGAGATCTAGGTAAACATGAATGCAAGCACCAGCGAGAATGTCAATCTGGTCTTTAAAACAGAATAAAAAATGTGTCACGATTAATTCATATGCAGATGTTTCCATTTAAAACTGCACAGGAAATATCTTATGATTCACAGAGAGATTAGTGTTTTGTTTGCTCTGTTTTTCTCATTCCTATATAACTTGTATTCAGATATGTTCAGTGCAGCTTAAATGGATCTCAATCAAAATCCTTCAATATTTTTACTCGTATCCTTAAAGCTATCTTGTGTTTTTGTTCTCAGCATCAGGAGACATTCATCTTAGATTTAGTTTGTCATTATCCTGACAGTCACAGCCTCCCTGCCATCACTCCCAAACTCATTTTTTAAACTACATTTATGTCACAGTATGTGCCCTGAAACTTAACGTTGAGCATCTATAGTCACATTATTGTGTTGTGTAATATGCTTGATTCCTTTCACCTTCAACGATTTCCTCTGTGTACTAAAAGTAATGCAATTAAAAAAATATCTTCCAGGATTAAACAGTAAAATAGAATCCATTTCAGAGAGAAACTTTATTGAATATTCCATTCTCGGACATCCTCATCAACCGAGCCCTCTAATCCATCACTGTCAGGTGAACAATGCATGCATTAATTTGTAGGAATATATTCCTTTTTCCTTGCAGCCACAGGCAATAATTTTAACAACTGTCAGCAAGTTCTAAGATGCTGTAAGTCGAGTTCAGATCAATCCCCTCCGTCTGAAGGAAGCAGTGCACACTGAACACTGGTGCGTAGAAAAGTTTCATGTCCATTCTTAGATGAATCAGACACACAGCACTTCCTGGTTTTGATTAGGAATCTATCAAAACTTTATTTTACTTTGCACAAATGTACTATAACCCAGGCTAAAAGCTGTTAATAATATACCTTTTTAGAAAAAAATGAAGGTTGGATGAAACCATTTTTTATTAGTATCCTTATACCCAAAAATCTTTTATGGGCCTATTGAAGCAAGCTGAAAGCCTTAACAAATTATTACCCATGGAATTGATATGGCTAACATGTGCATTCAGCAGACATTGGGCAGAGTGTGTAGCCACTCTATTTTGGTCTAATATGGCAGTTGTAATTAGTGTTCACCTTATTATTATCGGTTTTACAACATGATGTGTACAAAATATAGTATAATTATCTTTTTGATTTATAGTCTGCAAGGCATTTATTTGCCCCTGTCCATGCTTGAGTATGTATTGTCAACCTCGGTATGCATGAAGTACAAAAAGTGATAAATTGTCTAAATTAGGTGTGATTTGCACCTGCTTACAACAACATTAAAATGCATTATGCATGCTAAATAGGGGTGCTTAAAATAAGGTGTTACCTAAAATATGAATGAAATGATTATTTTAAATGATCCTCTGTATTTGTGTTCATGGTTTCTGCAGTGTGCCTAAAGTAAATGGAGAAATCATTTGTGTGTGCATGCACCGCATGTATTACTGTATGCATGCCGGTGCATTTGTCTGTGTGTTATAAAGCAAATACATCATGGATAAGGGCAAAGCTGCCCTCCATATTTCAAAACCTGCTCAGCGCTCTGGTGTCATTTCACCCTCCGCTCTCTGGGGAGGAGAGCAGATCAGCGGCCTGTTTTGAAAGGGAATCACCTTTTTAATTTACCATAAGATGTCTCTCAGCACACAGTGAGATTTCCTCACAGCGTTTTTCTGCTTCATTTGCACTCTGCTGTGTTTTTTCGTCAAGCTCATCAGTTTTTGCCCATGTCAAAAGCTCTTCCTTTTTAATGGATTTTCAGCTAACAGATTTTCTATTTACGATAAGAGGATGCTCTTAGTCTTTAAAAGCCCAATTGAATGTTGATGTGAGCAGCTGTATTCCAAACATGTATTTTTTCATCATCCTTGCCCTCGTTTTTACTTTCTGAATTATTGGCTTTTAAGTAGAATGTGACACAAAAAAACAGAAAAATGAAAAAAAGCCTTCTATTAACCTAACCAAACAGACAAATATAAGCATTATGACTTGGTGTCAAGTAGCTGGTATCATACTGTAACTCAGCATTGTAAACTTTAGTTTTTATACACTGCACAACACTGAATTATATGGACTTCATTTCCTCCTGGTATCTCTGCAAGTAAAACAGACTTATAAGAGCAGCTATATGAGGTGTCAGATTGTGAATATGGTTTTATATGTTGCTCAATGTAGTGTATCATTTACACAAAATACCGGGGGCTGTATGGGTGCCTCTCAGTGCTGTCACTGCAAAATGATTTGCCTGTGGACTGATACAAAGATACACTGGCTGCACCATGTCTTGGGTTTGGAGTCCGTGGTATATATAAGCATGATAATACACAGGCATCCTGATACAGAAAACAACACACTCTGCACTCAAATTCCACCCATTCTGCTGGAGGAGTTTAACATCTCTGAATCCAGAAGAAAATCCTGTTACTTTTCTACCTGGACAATGATCAGTGACACACAGTTGGAGCACTTCCAGGGCTTGGATGGGCTTTAAGCTCTCCCAGTTTAATCATCAATACCGAACTTGGACATCTGCACATAAAATGTCTGGTCTTTAAAGTCCTTCTCCATTATAAAATGTGTTTTGTCTTATGTGAACAGAAATATCTGACCATGAGAGTTTGTCACTAGAGAGGTGTTTACCAGTTATCTCGGGGGATGTCTGTACATGTCCCAAAAATCTGAGATTTAAGCAGAAACTTAGATAAAGTATGTCAATCATAAGGCAATCAAAAGCTACATGCTTGCTGTCCACCATGGCAATCTGCAAATTCTCAAGTCAGGTGTCAATCCTTGAACCCATTTATTTCATTATAAACACTTCTCTTAGGATACTTGACCCATCAGTTTGGTTGTGTGTTTTATAATTGCCGTGCCCTGGGCAATTGGATATCTTCAGTTAAAATCACTGTAAAACTCTTGCCCTATCAAGCTTTTACCGATATCCTCCTACACCTCAGTTGTTTTGCCAACAAAAGAAAATATTTTGCCAAAAACAGAACTGAAATTTGCTAAAAACAAAAACCGTAGTTCAGTCCTGCTACCTTCACCTGCAGAATTTTGAAAATATACACCCACACTTATCACAAAAGCAGTTGGAAACAGTCATCCATGCTTTTGTGTCCTCTGCTTAGACTACTGTAATGGTTTTTCATTCTGGCCTTGGCCAAGATGTTGTCTCACGCTTACAGTAAGTCAAAAACTCTGCAGCATGACGACTCACTGAGACATCATATCACTCTCCCATCATTATCTTTCATTAAATGTATAATTCAGTTAAAGATTCTCCTCCTCATCTATAAGACCTGGCTCCAGAGTATATTAGACCTCTTAATGACATATATGTTTGCCAGGCCCCAGTTCCTCTGAACAAGGCCTGCTACTACCACATTCAAGACTGAAAACAAGGGGGGGATCCATTTGCTGTCCTGTGGAACAGTGTCTCCTGCGGGTAAGGTCAGCAAACTGTTTGGGTGTTTAAATTCATAATTTTTTTCAAGCACTTTTGTGCCAGAGTCATGTAGTATACACCTAAAGGATAATTATGTTACTGAGGATACTCCTGTGTTTATACCTGAGTGACATTGAGTTTACCTTTTGAAAGAAGGTTAAGGTTAGGGTATTTAACCTGTTTATGATCATTAAACCATCATTATAAAGAAAGATGGAACCAGTGGTTCCTTCCACTGCACAACTTAATTCATTAATACTTTCCCATGCCTAAAAGTTGGATTTTTGTTTCTACAAATTGCAGTTGTCTCTGCATCCAAAATGGACTATTAAAATGAGTTTGAAGCAGCACATTAATATGAGGGCGGACTGCTGCAGCCACTGTATTTGAGTCAAATATGAGAGCAATCAAAAAGAACTACCTCCTCATCAATAAACCACAGTGATCCCATCCATCTCTCTAGAGCTATGATGGATAGACATGGACCAGTCTAATTAAAGGATGAATTATGGAGTGGATTCAATTCATCACTGTACTGTCATTGCTATTAAATTCATAGTCAGTCCCATGTTTCCGTATCTGGGTTGTGCTGCTTTTTTGCATCTATCAATCATAAATCAAGGAAAAATTAGTCCCAGCAGGGAATCTTCTGTAGTTTATCTGGGCCACACTTCTGGTCCAACGATTCTCTGCTTTAGGTAGTTGTGTTGAAACAGGCTTCGTGCTGGATGATCCCCAGTGCACACACTGCTGAACCTTCTCCACTGCATATGGCAGCTGGTATGGCAATAGAACAAACACGGTGGGAGAGACTATTGAATGCTCTCACAGTCAATCCTCTGCACACACACAAACACAAACAGTACACAGCCATGCCTTCATGCACATAAACAAGCACACTTACGCGCACAAGACTCTGGATGAAGAGTGGAGCCACTCCAAGGGCTACGTTTTTATTGATTGGCTTTGGTGTGTTGGTCACACAAAGCAGTGGCCATAAGATTTTAAATGACCGCCTTTTTGCAAGGGCTCTGCTTTATGAAGGTTTTGTGAATGCTTAGATTGAGGTCAATCAGCATTCTGTCCAAAGAAATAGAAGGTGAAAGGGGGCAGGAGAAGGAGTGAGCTGGCAGTGATGACTGCTAACATAGTCAAGGCCAGAGGTGCTGTGGAGCTCTTCAGTGTCCCTCTCTTCATCAGCGGTCACAGTGATGGAGATGTGAGGGACATAATGAGTGCCTTTCAAAGGCCTCAAACAAACAAGCTAATCAGATCAGTCAGGGAATACAAAGCAACCACCGAGGTTGCAGTCAATTCATGTCCACTACAGTACCAACGCTTTAAAAGATTTTTATGTGTACACATGAATGTGCTATGAATGTGTGTTCATCTGCATGTTAAGTGGGAAATCTCTTCTACAGCAGTACAAGGTCTTGTTCTGAAAACAAGAGAGAGAGGGAGAGAAAGAGAGCGAGAGGATGCAAGAGAAATGCCCTAGGCCCCATGCAGTTCTATTAGCGAGGCCGTTGAAGGAGAGGAGCGCCGTAGAATGAAGCACTGCAATCTTTTTCTTCACAAATTTATGCAAAGTCCACAATGGCTTGAATTTGATGTTTTGCACTATTCTAACAACATGACTTTCAAAACAGCTTTGTAGCACCTTGAAAACAGAAAACTGCTTTAACTGGCAATACATGCATTTATGAATTACAATTTTCAGCATTCTTTTTCAGATTTTGTTCATGTTTCTGCGGAGAGATGATACTTGTTTGTCCTATAAAAAGTCTGATTATGGTGGATTTTGTTTTTTTACTGTAGTGCCTCTAATTGCAGTTACATTGATTAAATGTAATAAGTGAACCATGACCTGGAGACAGCGAGCACCATCAAGCAAACAACCACAAATAGAAACACAAATAATCAATTATGCTTCCAGAAGGGCATTAATTATTAGCAATGTTTTCCTGTAAAGAGTTTATCCTGATCTAACTTGCATCAAGAACAGCATGATGCATCAACAATTTACCTCATGGAGATTTATCAGAGCCTAAAAGAGAAGGCAAAATCTATCCCAGCAAATGAGAACAAGACAGTAAAGTTAGTTTGGCTGGCTGAGTCTGCACTATGTTGATTGCACCGAACATAACAGAACAGAACAAAGAGCTCTGTTAAAACTATAATTGTTAAGTCGACCTCTTGTAGGCATTGTAATTATAAAAAAAGCATTATAGCAAAAGTAACAGTTTCTGCTAAAATTGTTCACATGAGCAGGTGTAGCTGCTCTAAAGGGTGAGAGATGATTAATGGTTTAAGATCTTAGCAATACCTCTTCAGGGCATTTTAAAAGTGTAATATGTAACATTTCTGCATTAAAATCACTCTACTTTTGAAAGATGTTTAAACCTAGTGAACATTTGTACAGTCATGTATAACTACTTGAAATAATACAGAGAATCGCCACCTTAACGTGGTGGAGAGGTTTGTGTGCCCTGGTGACCCTGGGTGTTGTCGGGAGCAACAGCTCCTGGTAGGGTCTCCGAAGGCAATGTGGTCCCAGGGGAGGAGCCAGACTAAGAGCAATTCAAAGACCCCTATAAAGCGAACCCATGGAGGTCTGTTTACCCCACCCGGCACAGGTAAACCGGGGCCCCCTCCTGGAGCCAGACCAGAGAGGGGAGTATGCAGGCGAGCGTATGGTGGCCGGGCCTTTGTCCACAGGGCTTGAAAAAAAAACCACCTGCAGGATTACGCATAGGGGTCGGGTGCAATCGTCGACTCAGAAGGGAAAGCAGGGCTTGCTGACCCGGCCTGGGGATCTTGTCGAAACTTTCAAAAAGCACTTTGAGGAACTCCTTTATCCAGCTAACACATCCTCAGAGTCTGAAGCCTCTGAGGAAGACTCATCTATATCCCTGGCAGAAGTCACAGAGGTATTCAAGAAGCTGCCCGGAGACAAGGTGCCAGGGTAAGATGACATTCGCCCTGAGATCCTGAAGACTCTGGACTCTGGTTGGGCTGTCATTGCTGACATGCCTCTTCAGTGTCATGTGGAGGTCTGGGACAGTGCCTCTGGAGTGGCAGAATGGGGTGGTGGTTCCCATTTTTTTTAAAAAGGGGACCAAATGGTGTGCTCAAACTGCCATGGGATCAGACTGCTCAGCCTCTCTAGGAAAGTTTACTCCAGGGTGCTGGAAAGGAGGCTCCAGTCAATTGTCTAACCTCAGATTCAGGAGGAACAATGCGGTTTCCATCCTGGTCCTGGAACAGTGGACTAGCTCTTTACCCTCGCAGGACTGCTGGGGGGGTCATGGGAATTTTCTCATCCAGTCTACATGTGTGTTGGGGACTTGGAGGAGGCTCATGACCGTGTCCCTTGGGGGGTACTGAGGGAATATGGGGTAGCAGGCCCGTTGCTGAGTTCAAGTATCTCAGGGTCTTGTTCATGAGTGAAGGTAGAACAGAGCATGAGATGACAGGTGGTTTGGTACAGCATCAGCAGTGATGCAGGAGTTGTACCAAACCGTTGTGGTAAAGAAGGAGCTGAGCCAGAAGGCAAAGCTCTCGATTTACCGTTCCATTTATGTTCCAACCCTCAGATGTGCTTCCTCTGCAGGGTGGCTGGGCACAGCCTTAGAGATAGGGTAAGGATCTTGGACACCCAAAGGAGTTCGGAATAGAGCCTATGCTCCTTCGCGTCGAAAGGAGCCAGCTGAGGTGGTTCGGGCATCTTGTAAGGATGCCTCCCAGGAGCCTCCCGTTAGGTGTTCTGAGCACGTCCAACTGGTAGAAGCCCCCGGGGAAGACCCAGAACACAGTGGAGGGGTTACATCTCTCGATTAGCCTGGGAACGCCAGTGGGTCGCCCAGGAGGAGCTGGACGTTGTGGCTGGGAAGAGGGACACCTGGAATGCCTTGTTTAGTGTGCTGCCCCCGCGACCCGACTAGGATAAGTGGATGAAAATGGATGGATGGATGGAATAATAGTTTAAATGAGCTTTCATGTCAATGAATGTGTTTATATAATCCCTCTCCTTTTCAGGAAAATGTGAGGTAGAGAAGAAATTATCAAAACAAGTAATCAGCAGTTGATTAACACCAAAAGGGTTCCATTTGCAACAGCTTTAATGATTTAATTTTTAAAGCACATTTTTTATAAGGGCTTTTACTATAGCTCACCAGATGGTATTTCTGTCTCAATTAGGAAAGGAAGTAAAATCAAAGAGCACTTCAATGAGAGTATGTTCAGGGATATGTATTAGAAAAATACAGTCTCGGTTCAGAGAAACAAACGTGAAAGGTGCATTATTACATGAAAGCAAAACAAAAAAGAGGTTATATGTATTCATGGTGGGTTGGGCTAGGGATGTGCAGTGGTGAGAACTAATAACAAAAATAAAATCGGTGATGGGTGACCTCTGTTGCTAACAACAATTTTTTTTCCACGCTTTTTTTAAACATTAATTTGCTCTTACTTGTCCTTAACCCTGAATGCATAATGGTCCTCTATGTCAAGGACCAGTGCAAAAACACATGCAGTATGATGGAAATGACAGCAATGAGATGGAAATCTATTAAAATATATAAAAAAGACCACATTGCCATGTATCTGTGTGCAAATTCACACATGCATAAAGGCCCAAAAATACCTAACCACCTTCATGAATAAACTCCTGCATAAACCAGAACTTTTTTTGTGTAGTTCAGCAGTTCATGCATATACTGTAGCATCAGTAAAACTCTCCTGGGACCCATCTGCAGACTTTATGCCGTGATATTTAGCCTTTAAGGATGCACAGGGCTGCGGATAAAGCACTGGATCATTTGAGTGTAACAGAATAGACAGCGGTATTTGCAACGGATTTGCAGAGGTGAGTCAGAGGTCACACCACATGTGGGGCTGTTCTGCTCACCAGTGAGTCTAACCTTTGCTGTGCTCCATTAACAGCAGCGACCGTCTCTTGGGGTGGAACAGGGTGAAAGAAAATGAACAGCTGGACTGATTTCCTATCTCTTTGCTGTTGCTGATGCTAGAGGGCAGATTTGCTAATTTTCATACACAATGTGAGCTGGATGGTTTTTTTGACATTCCGTATTTTTCTTGAATGTCTTTTCTGGTGCATGCACGTTGACTGTTCTTTTTTGTTGATATGTATGGCAAGCCTGTCAATGGAAGGTCGCCGATTAGAATCCCTGAACCACCTGGGATGTGGGAGGGGAATGCAAATCAGTAACGCTCTCAGCAGCTAGCACTGCGGTGCCCTTGAGCAATACATTGAAACCCCCCAACTGAATTGCATTGTGTTTGTACTGATCAGCCCCCAGTGAACAACCATGATCAGTGTTTGTGCTGATTACATTTTTATTTTAGGTTTTATTATCCAACTAAAGTCTAATCACGTCTTTTTTTATCTTTGTAAATGCCCAAAGAAATTCTGAGGGCAGTTTTAATATTTTGCTTGACATTACACAACAAGTAGCCTTGATTTTACACCTTAGAGCCATCACCAGTTAGAATAAATGTGCATGAGAAGACCAAAGGTGAAGTCAGTGAATTGTGGACCCAGACACAGGCTGGTATATTCGTCAGCAAACTTTAATGAAGTCTCAGGCAGGAGACAAATAACACACGTGAGATCAGGAAAGTCTTTGAACCTTGCAAGAGTTTCTTGGCTCCTGCAAGCCAGAAAAATGAACAGTAACTCTGGTGGGTTCCCAGACAGTTTAAGGTCGAGTGCTGGATTGTCTTACATTGATGGAAAAGAACAATCTGTGGGGCGCTGTGCAGGAGCAGTTTAAGTACTGCCCTGATTGCAATGAGTTGCAGCTGTGATTCCAGGTGAGAGGTGTGGCTGATGAGGTGGGCGTGGCCAACATGTGGTGTGAGGTGAGTACTGAAGAAACTAGTGACTGTGACCTTCTTGGGAGTCTTTTTACCAGTGGACACGCCCCCTAACTGGATATCTGTTATTGATTGGATGCTGCAGCAGATCAGCTTTTTTTTGTTATTTTCTTTCAGTCACAAGTGAAGCTGATCTTTCCTGAGTGTAGAGTTTGATATAAGTTAGCCTACATCAGGGGTGTCAAACTGATCTAGGAAATGGCAGAGGGGCTGCAAGTTTCTGTTCCAACCAAGAAGAAACACACCTGAATCAAATCATTCAATCACCTGAACTGTCTTCACTCAGTTGATTAATTATCAGTATCACCTGTGCTCCTGCTTGGTTGGAACAAAAACCTGCAGCCACTCTGTTTCTCTTAAACATTTAGCTCAATAAAAACCATCATATTCTTAGATAGTCAAGAATGAATTCATAATTAGGATGTGTTAAGATATATGTTAAAAAGATATCTGGCTTCAGAGAGAAAACTGATTTAATATCATTAGTGCATTTCTGTATCCGTGCAGACACACACAGCTGCAAAAGCCGACTGACAGCTGATCCAGCTGTGATCCGCTGCCGTCGTCATTAGAAACAGACGTCGCTTCACATGACGCTTCAGAAAGAGAAAGAAAGAAAGGACCTCTCGTGTTTCTTAAAACTTTCATTGTCTCTTCACTTGGTTTAATTGCGTCTTTCCATGTGTGCGTCCCTGATGAGAGGGACTAAGACACAAGTGATGGTGATGCAATTAAGAGACATGGGTCGTACCCTTGACTGAGCATGCTGAACTGTGACAAAAGGAAGTCTTGAATTGTGTTTATATTTTCAAACTGCTATTAACTGTAAAGTTGTGTTGCCAAAGGGAATAATGAGGGTGTTACATTTGTATAAAAAATAGGGAAAAATAGAAACAATAGCTCTGTTTCTACTTGGTGTTTAGACTTTGATGACTTTTAAGAGAGATTTTGGACTTTAGACGGATATATTTCTACAAGTTATGCCCAGTGAGTCTTTTAAAATGAGAATGATTTATTGAAACTTCAGTGGGTTAAAATTCTTGCTTGGCAGATCAGCTCCAAAGCTTCATAGCAGACTAAACTGAGCTCCCCTCAGTAGCATGCACAGCTCCTTAATCTTCCTCTCCCCATCTTCTTCCCCTTACAGTATCATGACTTATCTCTCCATTGTTGGATGAAGTGAATAGAGAGAATTCGGGGTGAACAGGGTATAGTTCTCTTGTGATGGCGTACTTATTGACAGGGCCACACAAAAAGCGGCTAAGATTTAGGAGGTGACTGGTAAGGAGACACTTGGAGCTAATGAAGTGTATCCTTCACTATCTATCAGCTGTCTTGTGACAACTATCAACGGACAAAATCGATACAGATGTGGTCAAAGATTCGGCAGAGCTTGAATGGGAGCGCTCACCTCAATCTATCTGTGCCATTAACTCTTCTCTCTGTGCTCCTCTTTGGCTGATGGTAATAAACTCATTCCATATTAGGAGAACCTCTTCTCTCCCTTCTGGCTGTGGCTTCCTCCTATGTTTAACCAGTTTGATCCAGTATAATACAGCTGCAGCTGGCAAAGCTTTATTTTCACTGCCTGGTGCTCACTGAGCCCAATATATGAGCATTTCCAAGACTGAGTACATGGTTTAATGTTAATTTTCCATGCACAGAATATGCTTTAGGTTTTACCATCATACTGTATCTATAAAACAGCATCATTGATATGGCATATTTGAAATTAATGGAATGAAAACTGGTGTGTAGCAACATTGCCTATAAAACATTATTCCAAACTATAAAAAAAAACATTGAATGAAGAAGAAATTGTCATGTTTAGTCACTAAAAAACACTTCCTTGAGGTTAGGTTGCACATCAGGTGGGCTGTTTTTTTGTAAGTGGCTTTTAGCACGACACAGCTTCATCAGCAGACGTGGGATACCTGCAAGTTCCTGTGCATTGCTTTTCATAGGAAATCATACAAACCATGTTTTTTAAAAAAAATCCAAATTTTAATGTTTTCCTGCATATCATCCCATTCAAAATGTGCATTATGATACCAAGGGGAAGTATATGGAGCATGAGGAGCACCAAGTGATTTTAGCAATGCACTTTCCCTGGTTTCTGTTTGCTTTATTGGAAGATTTGATTAGCTGTAATAAGGTTTCCACCTACATAGACAAACACGGGAGCGGTATGCCATCAAATTAATGCAGCTGCATTATGAAATTATATTTATTAATGTCTTCATTGTGGTTTCAATTTTTCCCTTTCAAAAGAGAACACAAGGCAAGTTATTACCAGAGCAGTGTACGCTGTGGTAGACAAGAAAAGGTATTTCATTTCGATTGTACTCACATACACATTAGTGTGAAATATTGGAATGTCATATTCATTAAATGCATATTATGGACATGTGTACTCTCTTTTCTCAGTTTTCAGTCTAGATGTAGCTTGTAAAATGAACTGTACCTTGTTTTGTCTGTGGACCATGTGGATGTTTAGTCCTCTGTATCCTACTCTGGCAGGTTTTAAATCCTGTGTTTACATGAACAGGTATTTTCTACCTTCCTCTCACGATTCATGGCAAACTACTTTATACTTTGACTCATAGAGCTAAACACAAATAAAGAGCAAATCCAACTTGGATCTGTTCAAATCTTTTGAATTTGACAGTCACATGATCTCATAAATACTTTAAAAGAAATCACCAAGGTATTAGACATTACAGTGGGTGGGAATTTAGTTTCGGAGCGACTCAGCTGGGTGGCTGATGGCATTAACTGCAATATTTCAAAGAAAAAAATACATCAAAGTGCTTGGCTGGCTCTTCAGTTCATACGATGACTGAACCCAGTTGGACGGGGCTTTCAAATTTTACTGAACTATCTATCAAAACCATCAGCCTCTCCCTCTTGAACTGCATGTAGCCAGAGGAAATGAAGCCATTAGAGAGTTCCATCATAAGAGCAAATGTCATCACTGGTTTCATCTTCTTGTGCAAGAGAGATGTATCCCTCAACATCACAACGTGCAGCTTTAACGGGATAACAGGTAGGAAGCAAACAATGAAACTTAACTGAATTAAATATGGGCTCAGGCAATCAATAACCATTTAAGGCTTGTTTGACACTCCAATAATTATATTTTTTGTCAATTTTTTTCTCCCTTTTCCTATTTAACATACCAGGATAGGGTTGCATTTACAACTGCAAATAAATAATTTCCCTCATCTGTTAAAATTAATAAAAAATTCAAGCTGCATCCAAGTTTCTTTTTTTTATAACAAATACACTGAATAATCTGCCCAGCTGAAAGAATATAGCATATTTGATCGAGGAGACCGTTTCCTTTTTTCTGGGTTGGTGAATGAATTCTCAGCTCCTCTGTCTTCTGGCAGTGTTATCATATCCTGCTGAAATAAGGCCATCTCACCAGCTCACACAGAGTGAATTGTGGATTGTATATAATTACTGATTCCTGCTGGAATATTCCATACTGAGCAAGATAAATTAAATGATAAGAATCTCAGTCTTCTTAGTGCTTATTTCCTCCTCCAGTGCGTGTAAGACGAAAGCACTGACATTACATTTCTTATTTTTTATTTCATTTAGGGGGCATGAGAGCACGCAGCATTTACTGGCTGGAAAAGCAATTATAAGGAGTTCTAAAGACGTTTGCCGACAACAGACTCTGTAGAAGTTTGGCACAAAGTTATTTTCATCACTTTGGTGTTTTAAATCTGAAATTTGGTGCAAAATCGAACCTATTATTAGATCAGAATAACTACATTAAAACCAAATGTGTCTGAACAAAAACATGCATATAATTCATTATCTACTCCTGCCTGCAACTACACAGTGAAATGTTGAATATAAACTCATACAGTAATTGTTCCTGTACTAAAGATTTATGGCAGGCTCGTGTGGATTTAAGTCAGAAGTTGCATATGACTTTCTAATTTCAAGCACAGCCTGAGGCCAGTCTGTCATTGTTAGACAGAGTAATAGCATAATTGCTTTGATATTTGAAATATCAGAGCTGTGGGTCTGTTCTGTGAGGGTAATGACTCATGAAAAACACAAGGGTGCTACTTTTGGTTGTTGTTTTTGGCTGCACATCTGACTCCTCGAGTGTTTTTTTCTCCTCTGCCTTTGAGAAATGACTTCACTTTTTGTGATTGAAGGAGAGGGAGTTGTCTTTCCGAGTGAGCTATTGTGTCATAAAACAAAAGACGGTAAATTTGATGAGCCTGAAGCCTCGCTGAAGGGAACTGCATTCGTTTACTATGAAGCATGAATTTTAAACTGTATCTACTGACTCACTTAGACAGACTGGTAGAGGGACGTATGGATGGAAAGACAAACAGATAGCAGTTCTTTAATGACATCTCCTGATAACCTTAATATCGATATGCTCAGGGTTATGTTTCTGTGGAAACATTGATTGCTGTTCAGTAAGCTGAATGTCGGTTGTCTTAGAACTGATTTAGCAAATAATATTGGCATCCTATGCCTCACAGGCTTTTAACAATGTCTGGAGGCCTGTTTGATATATTTAAATAAACCTTTAGAATTGACAGGAATGGCAGCTATTTTCTCAAAGAAATAATGGGAGAACATATTATAATGTATTGACAGTTTATGCTGCAGAGAGAAAGAATCTCCACCACCTTGTTATAAACGGCAATATTAACAACACAAGGATTGGAGGATGATGCCTCGTGCTTTTCCTCTGGCATCACCAGCAGTTTGAACTTTTTCACTTATCTCTATATCTGTTCAATGGATTGGTGCCTTATTTACAGACAATAGTGAAACTTTCAGCAAGCCCTCAGGCTCATCACATATATCAACTGCGATCACCTGACTTTTACTCTGGCACCATCATCGAGTTTTTAAAAATGTCTTATCTAAACATTTGGATGGATTTCCACTGAATTTGGTACAGATGTTCATGTTAAACCTCCGGATGAATTGTAAGAACTTTGGTCCAATCACTGTTAAACAAAACTGGCAAGATGAATATGTCACTTGCTACTGATTGGTTAAGACCAAGCTGCAGTTTCAATGTCTGAAAATTGAATTCAATGCAGAAGCACCTTAGACCTGCATTATATCTAATGGCCAGCAGGGGGCGACTCCACTGGCTGTTAAAAAGTCTATGAGAAAATTATCATCTGTATTGATGCTGTTATTTTTCAGTTCATGAATTTTAACTGTAAAGTTTTGGTCACCTAAAAATGTCTTATTCAACATTTGGTTGCACTAAAAGACACTTTAAATGTGTCAGCTGAAGTATTTGAACCTTGCAAACCAAGTTAGCTAGCTGCCGCTACCATTAGCTGATAGTGTCAGTGCTTAACAGGAATGAACACTTTGAGTACATCAAACTGAACAAATAACGTGAAAAGAAATGGCAGTTTGATTATCAGACTAGATTAATTGCGCGGTTGCTCTTGCCGATCACATAGAGAAGCCAAATATATCGCAGTGATGAATGCAACGGTATCCACACAACCGGAAACCAAAATGTGCTAATTCTCACCTGCTAGATAACTCTAAGACAAAAGTTCACTGATGCATGTGATTAGAATTGTAGTGAAGGTTAGAATATACAGGGAGCTTAATAAGCAAGTTTCTTTAATCGAGCGCATGTATTTGTTTTCTACTTATTAAAGGCATGAGCAAAGTTATGAGACAGTGGCGACATTTGTGGCAACCTGTTTATCTTACACCAGTGGCACACTACTCGGTCTGGCACTGGCAGAAGTGATTAAAGGGCAGCTGTCAGGAGATGCGATTTTATCTCCCCCAAACAGGAGTAGAGCAGAGCTGACAGCAGCAACACTTACACCTCACATGGGATGGGCTCGACCAAGACAAATGGAATTATGTCTTTCTCTCATTTTGTCAAGCGCCTTATCTGTCTGAATCGATGCAGCTTTCTCCTACCCGGGGGGAGCAGAAGGAAATGTGAGTGCAGTCTTTGCAGGTAAACAGTAATTGGACTCCTTCCATTCTCCCTTTTAAGTCTGGAATAAAGCGAAACTTCTTCCTGACTGGAAGAAAATATAGCATAGAGGGAGCGGCAGAGATAACAGTGAGGCAGCTGAGTCTTAAGCTCTACATCAACAGTGTTACTGTATGCGCTTTTCCCTCCGTCAATGACAAAATGTCACTTTGAATCTGGAATCTGTCTGTGTTGATACAGTTGAGCTGTCTGTGTGTGCTTGGAAACTTGTAATATAATCACATAATCATACAATTCTTGCACCGTATCTGCTCTGCAGGAGAGTGGTGGTCAGGTTGTCCAAGTGAGTATTTAAACAGAATTAAACACACAGATTAAGACACAAAAGAGGCTCAAGTGATGCATATTAACGAGAGGAAAGGCGTGAAAGAAGGAGTTACAGCAGTATGGAAGGGATATAAATTAGTTACTAAAACACATCTGACATTTACATTTCCTTGAACCTAGAATTAGGATTGTCAAAAACATAACCCTAACAATCTGGTATAGAAGATTGAAGAGGGCACTTTAGGTGCTTTTTGCCTCCCAAGAGAGCACTTTAGAGCGCGTTTGTCAACAATTGGGCCACGAAGTGGGGCGACTGCCCCCCCTGCCACCCCCCTGTGCACGCCACTGATCATGACATGGGTATTATATGTGTCTGCAAATTATTGATTGCTTGATTGAACAGGTACACAGAATGTTCATTGTGAATACATCTTCGTTATTTTTTTCCCATGCAATTTATGCTGCTGACAGCTAAAGTATGATTAAAATTCTAATGATTATGCTCAGAGCACCTCGTCAGGGTTACAGAGAGGTCATAGAAAATCATGTTCTTAGTTAAATATTGAAAACCTGAAGCACAAGATGGGAAGCAGTGGTCATCTTTCCCTAACCTTCAGTGGGCCTTTCATAGCGTTAACCATGACAACACGTGGGTGCAGAATGCAGAACTCAGACTGCCGTGTCAAAGTTCTGGACTGAGTTCACTCAAGCATCCACTCCGACCGCCTACCTAGGATTTCTGTTGGGTATAAAGATGTCACGCTGGTAATACATAAGCAGATAGGCAAATTGTGTAGTTCATATTATTTTTATTTTCTTCTGAAACATAAAAAGTAATCTTATTCAACACTCCCTGTCTTACAGTACCCACTTTAGCAATGCATAGATACACTTTTTCCTAAAGGCATTTTAGTTAAATATAATTACACAATGGTACAGCAAACATTAATCTTAGATGCTTTTTGAATGTCAAATGCAAAATCCAAACATGCATAATTTTCTGTTTCAATTATGTTAGCAGAGGCACTTTTATTTACTGTATAATCGTAGTGTTATCAGGCTCCAACCATGAACTCCTCTGCCATTTGGTTTGCCCTTTACATTTGCCAGAACTTCTTGCCTTTTTAAATGCAGAGTGAAGATGAGCAGTCCCAGTGTGTGTGTGTGTGTGTAACACAGCACACAAACAGGCACAAACACACATTCTCACCTCATTCATTCACATTAGCTGCTTTTCACCCTGCTTATGCAGAAAGCCTCCATTTCCAGGTGTAAATTTTTTTCATTACAAGGGGAATTGAAAAGGAGATGGGGACTACTTTTTTTTGCCTTTCTCCCAGTGATGAGTTCATGCATTTGAAGAGGAGCTTTGTCACCCGGGAATTAGCACTCCATGCATGCACCCTCTCTGCTCTCCCAGACGGCCTTTACATCATCTGAGGCTGAGAAAGAGCTGGGAAGAGAGCGAGCTGCATGCTCAGAAGGAAGATAAAAAAAGGAGAGAAAAAGGAATCCTGTCACTACATGCGTATGTGTGCATCATGGAATAAAACAAATGCTCTGTAGATTGATACATCTTTACTCAGACAGTGCAAATGCATACTTAATGTGAGGTTTGTCAACATACTGTTCTGTGATTTATACCAATATAATAAGATTGGTCATATAACCACACAGCTATCTTGGGAGGGCAAAGACAGCACTTCAACTGAATTTAACAACCTGCAGGCTGCACTGTTCCACCCACACATGTCAGCCATGGCAGACAGCCTGTATTAAAATAAATTAAATAAATATCACATCCGAGATGAAACTTCAGATGTGTGCGTTTGTGAATGTGTGTACTCAAAGTATTGTATGTGCTTGGCTTTTGAAAGTGTGTGATCGTGTCATGCTCCTGCTCATGTAGGTGTGTGTTTAAGCCCAGCGTGAATATGTGTGCTGGTGTGTCCAAAGCAGATACAGCAGGTGTTAAAGGCAGCTGCTGGCTTAAGATGGCATTGCTCATTAGTTGCCTGTAAGGGTTATTCTCTAAAGGGGTGAATGCTTCAGAGGATTTCAGAGCCAGTGAGGTACCTGTAAGACACCTGAGGGATGTACCACAGAGCAAACCTTGTGGGTTGGTGATGTATGATGAGCCTAAAGCAGAAGGTTTTCTGTAAACACATCACCTAACCTGATCTGGACCCGCTGATGTGGCTGTAAAAGGAATTCAGAGCCTGCACTTGGCTCTCAACATCGTTGTAGCTAAGCCTGTGGATAGTGGCTAATGGTGCTAACACCGTGGGGACAGAGCTGGCAGTTTAACCTAAGTGGGAACATCGCAGAAAAGAACAGCGTTTTCAGCTGTAACTGCCATTAGAGGGCAGTGCAGAGCACAATGAGTGGGACACACT
>CAFUXE010000032.1:584478-654413 GCA_903364295.1 Serranus cabrilla | reverse complement strand
GGTCATTTTGAAAAAAAAAAAAAAAACAGAACAGAAATTTGACTTTCAATGAATTTTCTGATATTATAACTGATAATGTGGTTTTAATGTTTGTTTGTTTTTTTAAGAAGTTGACTATTAAATTAACAATGTCACCCAACACAATAGCACACACTGTATGCACCATGTGTACCTAAATGCATTAAATTGATCATGCAGAAAACCTGAGCAACACTGTTTCATTCACAAGGTTGTTGGTGCTCCAACTGATCTAAACATGATGTTCTCTGGACATTACCCACGCTGGCCTTCTATAAAATTGCAGGTAGCATTCACGAATAAATCAGTATGATGTTCAGCTGCATATGACATGCACTACAATTCCTTCAAACCGTAGTTTTACACTTGGATTATGTTTTTATGCTTGGTCCTGGTTTAACACTGCAGTGCTTTAGAAGAACAGAACGTCTTTTAGCATATATCATAGATAAGTCAAAATTCATTTATTTTTATAAAAGCTGAAGTGATTTCCATGTATTCATTATGAGACGGATTCAAACAGAAATACAGTTCTTCAGTCTAACCTTTAATGCGGTAGCACTGTGAGTGCAGTCAGTGGTAAAACAAACATGAATTTATGAATTTACACCAACCTGCCAACATTCCTTTCATGTATTATTTCCAGTAACAGTGTTGCTTTTTGCTGCAATATTTCTTTAATATTTTTTCCTAAAAGTAGGCAGCACAGGTTGGGTTTATCTGAGGTTGAGTTAAATGACACCAAACGCCTCCTTTTATGGGAGCACGGACAGAGCCTGAGGAAAAAAGCCTGGGTTAACAGAGCAAGTTGATAACAACCGTTGTGGTGCCTGTTATCTCTGATCAGAGCTTCAGACTTTGTCGAGCCAGCTGAGGCAAAGAAAACCCTGGCTCTGTCGAACGTGCTTCGTGGTACACCCCTCTGGTGTGGCCTGTATGTATGTGTGTGTGTGTTTGTGTGGGTGAGACAGTGTCAGTACAAAGACAGGAGAGGCTTTGTGTAGCAATGAATAACTTGGAGAAAAAGAAAATCTATGATTAAGCCTATTTTACATCAGATCATGTGCTTTTTTTCCTCCACGAAGCCATCATATAAATCTGGCAAAAAGGTTTTGAATCATCAAACAGCTGTATAATAATACTCCATTGTCTTCTAAACAATCAGATTTCCTTTTCTCTTCTTGACAGAGTAATTAACAACCGTGATCCGACATGAATGTCCCGATTATAAAGCTCCTGAACTCGTAATTCTCAAAGTTCCACATTACTGTGCAGAGGCATCATTTGCAGCACATTCAAAAGTTCAAATTCAGAAATTATAAAAAAATAGAGAGAGGCACTCTTTTTTTCCTTTTCTATTGAATGCTCCCAATGCCGACCCTTATATCAACTTTGCTAAGTCTAATCTATTGATGCAGGGTGGTTTTACATTCATCTGGCATTGACATTATGCTAGTGAAAAGCAGGGAGCGCTTTGTGGATTTATCTTCGACTCCCACGCAGTTCTTGGCTTCTAATTTTCTGATAACGGCAGAACACGAGTTCTCCCCCTAAAAGACACAACTTGAAACTCGAATGTGCAATTACAGCAGAATGAAAGTCTGGGGCTCTTTCATAACACAGGACCACAATAGAAGCCCTGAAAAAATCCCAGTGGTGTTTTGTCCAACTGCATTTCTTGTTACAGGATTGTGTTCAGAGGCAATAGATGTGGTGTTGATTTTGGGAATTATTTTCCACCCGCTGTTATGCGTGAAACTCTTCCCTGAACCGCTGTGGCTCAACCTCCAAATCCTCTGAAAGCGGCCTGCTCGAGTCAGTTCCTGGCCTGACTAGCCCTTATCTTAGGATACAGGCTGTTCTAACGTCTGACAAAATCCAGACAGATTAGCCCTGACTAGAAGTTAAACGAGTCACCTTCAAAGCCTCAAAGACTATAATCTGTTACCACTGAGCGAAAAGGTCCTCAAGAGCGCAAGCTGTGTAGTCCACGATGTTGGAAAGAGATCACAATTTAGATGCAATATTTCCCGCAATGAAAATGATGGATAGGCTATAGATAAAATGCACCAGACCAGGGTATTCAGAAAATGACAATGTTTAAGAACAGGAGGTAAGATGGTGCTTTTTTTTATTGTGGTCAAGCTATCATGTTTTATCCTTGTTTCCTACACTTTCTCTGCTGCAATGAAAAACTATGTTTTTACAAATAACTGTGTTAGGAACAGGAAAAGTGGTGCTCAAGTGTGGCATTCTGAGTGTTGTGTGCTTTGTAACACTTTGTTTTACTCATTCTGTGTATATGTTCGTAAAAAGCTACTCGGTTTCTTCTGTACACTCGACTCTGATAAATGACAGTGCGAGCTGGATTACTAGACTGGGTGTCGACACTTTGAAAACACTTTTGAAATGGTATCAGATATTATTACCCAGTAAAGGTCTTTTTAACTTCTGGATAGATCACTTGTAGGTTATTGGAAGAAACTTTCCTTCTTTTCCAATTCAGCAGGAGACCAGTGTGGCAAGATCACTTTGTGTTTTTGTTTTGCCAATCTGCTTTATTGTGCTGTAATATGAGAAATGCTTCTTCTCATGCACACTATTTAGATACAAAACAAATATGTCAATTCAATCTACTACAGCTATTGTTAATAGATTTGATAATAGAATGTTAAACAAAATGCAAATCATGAAATAGTTTTATGTAAATAAACTGTTGCAGATTGGTAGGAAACTATATTATTCATAACCGAAGTGCATTAGTAATTTTAGTAATTAGTATTTTAGTGTTCAGAAGTGTTTCTAACATTGTGCTAATATGCATTCATTTCTGAAAAGACAAAAGAAGAATCACAAAATGTGCAATTATCTCCTACAGCCATTAAAAACAAAACTTCCTGGCCTGACACTTCTTTCTCCCTGCAGGGTGATTGTGCCCTCATTTGCATGATGTACCTTTTCCTTTTAATTTCCAGCTCTACACTTTTTCCTTATTGACCACTCTTGTGCCACTTGAACGGTATTCTACAATGCCCTGAATATAATGACTTGAGACAAATGTAAGACTTTGACCCAAAAGCACAGCAAGGAAAGTAATGAGTGGTTAGTGCCACTTTGCTGAGATGAAAGGCAGGCAGGGGGCAGAAACCAGAAGATCAAGCAAATAGGCAAAAAAGTTCTGACAAGAGGCAAGCAGGGGAATTCATGCATAAGGCAAACGAGCCAAGCAGATGAAGCAAGACTGTCTGCTGGTTTTTGCCAAACTTTCAAGAGTTTCTGAAACAATCAGGCAGAGGAACAATGGATCTGGGCAGGTCACTTTATAGAGCTGCTGATGAGGGAATGAGGTGCAGGTGGGGAGGTGGGCGGGGAGGCACAGGTGAGGGGAATGAGGTGATCACAGGCCAGATGGTAGTGGCAAGCCTGAAATGATAAGAACTATTGAGGAGTAGAACAGAAAAATATGCCCATTTTACAGCCTGATGTCACAAAACTATATGACATGTTTGTTTTAACACCAAATGTGTGTAAAATGCGAGATATTAGTTAAAAATGTGTTCCTCCACCTAAACATTGTGATGAATCCACTTTTGTATGGAGTATAAATGCTCTTTCCAGGTCTGTGACACTGAAAAGTGGATCAATAATGTGGAATTATACATATACGAGAAGACAGCATCGCCTTGTCACATTTCCATTTGTGGCAAATAAGTTCCATGCTTTCTTGTGAATAAAAAAATAACAAATTTAAATAAACGATTGCTGTTGTTTTAATGCAAAGGACGGTTACTCAACAAACCAAGCAGTGTTTTTACTGTTGGACAGCTGCTGCTAAGCCACTGATAGATGTCAAGTCGTTTTTATTATTTTCCAGCTGGCCGTGCCTGGTCTTATTTCTAAATGATGACCATCTCTCCAAAAATAATCGATCGCTTCAGTAATTGTGTTGTTAATTACACTAGACCAGAGGTGCCTCCCACTCAGTTTTACTCTATTTCCCCGTAACCATGAGGAATTACAGAATTTGGAATTTGATTGATGTTGGTTGCCATCAGCTCCTTAATCCTGCACAGCGCTTCTCAACTGTATCGCACTGAATTACAAATTGCCAGTGTGCTAATGGAGGCTCATGAATAATCCAAAAGAATGAGTGCTCTACAGTTAGTCCTCGTGCACATAAACATGAGCCAGACCTCACATCTAATTTATGAATGTGTAAAATCCACATTTGAGAAATACGAAATGTCCCTTATGTAGCGATCACCATTACTTGAAGCTTTCTCCCTGCTCTGGAACATTTTAATCACTGGTAAACATGTTGCAAGCAATGGGAAAATAATGAAGATTAAGTCAGGAAGAAATTGAGCAGGATTTAAATTAAGCTGCTGACACTCCTGCATCATGGTGGCATAGAACATTAATTATTACAATATAAAAATGCCCTGAAGCCTGCTAAACACTTTATCTTTGTTGCCTGCAATGTTTCCATCTCAACATTGTTCAACGCTAATTTAGCAAGAACCCAGAAGGCTCCGGAACGCTCGCTAATGAATGCAAAATAATTGTCCGGCACCACCTCTGCGTGCTCAAGTTATTGCTTTTATGTGTGTGTGTCACATACTCACTGATTGGATTCTTGGATGCTGTGTTTCTTAAATGACTTTTAATGAAAACCTTTATGCACTTCATCATGATCACCTGATGTACAAAAGGACAGTAAAAGATTTAAGGAGTATCATTACCAGTTATCATGGCGTGACAATTTCACTAATTACAATCATGTGATTAACAGTCTTTCAGAGCGAGAAGAGGGCAGCCAAGACTTAATTTGGAAAAGCTTCCGAGTGGAAATGAATGGGTGAAAGAGCCTGGTTAGCTGAAGACCACTTTTGCAAGGATTCATCCTCAAATGGACTGTATTTAATAGATGTGATTGCAGCCTAAATGTGAACCTCGGAAATATGATTTTACTCTCAGACACCTTTTTGCACTTTTGCCAGTTGCCTCTGTAAGCCAATGCTGTCTTTAGCTACCCATAAAACTATACAGAGCAGGTTAGTTCTGTCTAAACTGAAAAGAGCACGAGCATATTTTATACAGCATTTGCATAAAGTTGAGACACTTGCAAGAGACAGATTTAAAACACAGCAGCCAAAATATAATTTCCAGAGGGCATCCTGCCTTTTACATCTAATGGGTCAGGCTCCAAAACTATGGATCATACCCTTCCCATAATGCACCTGTCTAGCATATTTTTTTCTACCGTCCAACCAGTTAATGTGAGTAAAGTTGTCGGATTTGTTGCCCCCATTTAGTAATGCAGGCTTTCCTACAGAAATATCTTTGGCTTTCAAGGCGAGGTGGAAAAAACCCTATGACATCATTCAGGTTGAGTAATATTAGTAGCTGTTGTTTTACTTTTCTTTGCTCCATGCCCAAAACCCTGGAAAAGCCAGTATGTTGGCATGGCTATGCATCAGTGTCAACAGATTCCAGATGATACGTTGGTCTCTAGTGATCAGTAAAGAAAATTGAATCGTCGCCCCCTAAGATTGGAGACAATGTCAGACAGAAGATGGAAATAGTGTCACAAGTTGACCTTTATATCCTATATCAGGCAAGCTTTCTTTGCCTGCTGCTGCAAAAATGGGTTGATTCACGAGACTGAACCCATACACCCGTTTCTAATGTTATCAGATGACTGAATGGGCCTATGAGCCTACTCCACCTGCTGGCAGGTTCAGAAGGTTGTTATCAGCCCATTCGATGGCCCCTTGCTAAATACAAAGCAGTTAAGTTAAAGGCAGCGGCTTCCTTATGATGACGAAAAGATAGTTTAACAAAAATAAGAGATTGATGTAAATAACCACTGATTACACCCATTCAATCATCTGTTAACATTAAAATCAGGTGACCCATACAGCAAATGTGTCTTAAAACTGAAAAAAAATGCTCAAAGAAGCTAAAAAGCTGAGTAGCTGCAGAGTATGTGATGATTCTCTGTAGGTTCTTCAGAACGACCCTGATCACATTACACAGAGCTATTCAGTCCATATGATATTAGGATGAAATGTATTAATAAGTGGATTTTTAATTGTGTGCCATTTGGCTCATAGTATGAGAGTGGGATACAGAAGATGATGTAGAAATTAGTCTCTTTCAATAGGAAGCACCATGTGCATTTTCTCTGATTTGTTCTGAGTATTCTGATGCTCCAAAGTTCCTGACCCTGGGCATTACACTAAAAGCAAACCCATGTTTTTTAAAGTCATTTTCCTAACCCCACCACATAAATTTAATAATTTTCCCTCTTGGTTGACGTGCTTTCAGGCAGTCATGCGTGCCATATGACCCCTGGCAATAACTCCAAGAGGCCTGGAAAGGTGACCTCTGTGAATTGCACGCATGTGACTCGGCATTGTCAGTAAGAGGCGATAATAATATGCACAGTTGAATTCCCCATCATACCCAGAGGTATGCATGTGACAAATGGGATATGTTTCATGGTGGGAAGGGAGAATGGAAATGGTTTGGGGACATGCAGTGTGCCCTCTTCAAAACACCTGACAAATCTCATTGCATTTAATTAGATTAATGTGTCACTCTCTAAACAACCAACTTGTTGCTGACGGACGTTGCCACTGCACACTTGATTAAAGCAGTTTATTGTTAAATCATTGTAATTAGAGCTGACACACAACATGGCTGCAATTCATTAGTGGGCTAACACAAAATAACTGCATACTAATGCATGTCTTTTTCCAGTATGTCACACAAGAGGATTTACAAGATTAGACTTGTGTCTGCTCTTAACATTATGTGATCTTTGAGATTGTGGTGAATAAAAAAATCACACTGAGGATTCTTCAATATTACAACTCCAACTGTGTTCTTGAGGCTTTCTTTTATACCAACAATGCCCCGCTTCACTCTCGCTTGAGAGCTGTCCAGTTCTTACACGGTCCTTTATATCGGGGCCAGTGAACTGCTTTCTTGCTTTGAATTCCTTTCAGCCACAATATGTGCTTCTCTCACTCCTTCACTCGGTTGAAAGAAGTGCTGTTTGTTTGATGTATGTTGAAAGATGGCTGTGATTCAGAAAAATATCTTTAAGAAATCTGTGACATACTTGAATAGATAAATGTCACATAACAGCAATTCAGCTAGAAAGGCCTCTCCTGTGACAGTTCTTTGGTGTGCAGCATTTTTGTGCTTTATGTGTCTGCCAGCAGCAATTCTGCTTTGTACATTTTTGCTTTTGAAACCTATGGATGAATATTCTACAAATTGCTATATTAAAAAATGTAAAAGGGTGATATATTTTGGAAACACTGTTAAGTCAAGATGTTATTTACCAAATTCATTATATGGGTTGACAGGAACTTGTCCATGAAAACAACATTAGAGAACTAAACCATTAGCCGTGGATTCCTGTGAAGCATCACTTGTGTCTTTATTCTGCTAACAGCATGTACACAGTAAAGGATCAGGAGGAAATTGCTGCCGCTTTCTGAGGTTACAGTGTCCTTGGTGTGGTAATCCATTTAGCTGTTAAAGAGTCCTTATCAGCCATGCATACTCGAGAGGTACATGGTGTATGGGACCAGAGTCAAAATGTGAGAGAATGGACCTTGTTTCAACAGAAATATTTCTGAGTCATCAGTATAAGTCACAAAAGCAGAGCAGCAGGGCACCGTGCTTCCGTGTGAGGTATTAAACTAACTAGTGGCTTGACAAAAACCGGAGTGAGTCAGTGACCATGACTCAAGCCCCAGGGCTGTTAGGTATTGTTTTGCAATATCGCTGCAATTTCCTGTGATGTTGCTATAGTCTGACAGTCCAGTCAACATTAATGAAGCCCAACAACTCTCACAAAGCCAGAAAACACTGAACAAGGAAACTTGAAATTCTGTAGTCATCAACATGTAGGAAAATCTCTTTCACACTATAATTCTGTAATATTGTGGATTTCTCAGTCCATTTAGTTATTTAGAGGTGCAGTTTCCTATTTCTGTTACTAAGCATCAAATGTAAACATGATGCAATACTGAAATAGTTCTACAGCGGGTGAAATAAAGTTTCATGAGGGAAATGGGTTTGACAGTCTGAACGTCCCCACAACTGCAGTAGAAATGGTTTCTCTCCAGGCTCACCATTTTGCATGTTCAGCAGGCATTCAGGGAGAAATCCATCACAGATGAGGCAGAAAAAAAAAACATTTTCTCCACCGGAAGTAGCCTCAACAGGCCAGAATGCAATGCCACCCACAAGACATCTGAGTAAGATACATGGTTCATTTTGTGACAGGCAACTCTCCTGCTGATTTCCAGACTGCTCTTTTTGTCGCCTAAATGTACACTAAAACCCACTGCTCAGCCCTGTGAAAATTTCTGAGGGCCTCTGAAAGGCATTTTAGAAAATATAGGAGAGGTGAGAGAAAAAGTGGACAGCTCCACAGAAAAAAAATGCAAATCAAACACTTTGGGGTGGAAAATCTTTCTTTCAAGCACTGTCCTGACTCTTGCCCCCCTGACAACAGCTCACTCAGGCTCCTGAAACACTTAGATAGCTATAATCCTATAGCTATACCATAAAATAATATAATGAGTGACTGGTGTGCAAAACATAGGTTACTTTGTAATAAAATTATTTAATATTCTATAATAAAATTATGCAACAGAACCATAGTTTGGTAACAACAGATTAATATTTGATCTGTCATAGCGAGGTTTGGTGGCAACAATAACGTCACTCATTTTTTCAGGAAATTGAAATTTGGCATCATGTCCTCAGCTTGGCAAGGTTAGAGAGCCATCAACATCTTTGTGAAAACAATGGTGATCAGCTGACTGATACACTAAAATCAGGGATCAGTCAGCTTCCTTCAGCCTTAATCGCCATTAAGAGTGTGTCTTCAGATGTCAGTTTCTGTCGTAGAGGTAATCTTGTCTGGGCGGCTCCCATGGTCTCTGCCAAGTCATGCCTTTGTCATGCCTTGGACTGCACATATTCATCAAAGTCCACCCACTGTTAATGAAGAAAGATTGACTAAAGTGTGTCATGCTGACAGGTAGGGGTTATACCCTGTTTATCAGCTCATACTGAAGCTGCTTCTGGCTTTGTAACATCTAACTCAGAAAGTTCAGTAAAGAATGTAAAACATACAAAAAACCTCTAGCACCATAAAGTATCGACACGGTGCAGATCTGCAGATGCTGTTGCTTCTTAACGTGGCAGAGCTCAGCTGTACTTGAACTCGTCAGTCAGGCTCAGGATAGATACTACACTCTCTAAAAGAATCCTTCCCTCTTATTGCCTGTCCCACAATATCATTAGCAAATCACAAATTATAAGCTAACTTTTCTCTTTTGTCATTTGGTGCCACTGATGAACAGCTGTCACTTATGGCTATCATGGAAACCTGTCCTGAGTTAGCTTGGGGGTAGGGTACTTTTAAAACTGGCCAACTTGCATCAAACCATTCGGAAATATCTTTGTGAAACTGGACAGATGACAAGGAACCTGACGTACCAGATGGTTTGTTAGACAGAATCACTGGAAACTGTTTGCAAAAAACACTTGGCAGGTGATTGTATAAACTATCTGCCTATCACGGTCGTACATCATCCATGCTGAAGCCAGTTGGAAGAAGACGTCAGGGCCGTTCTTTGCTCTTTTTTCCAATGAAGAAATACTTTCCAGTTCTGATAAACTGATGC
Organism: Serranus cabrilla; assembly: GCA_903364295.1. NCBI lineage: Eukaryota > Metazoa > Chordata > Actinopteri > Perciformes > Serranidae > Serranus > Serranus cabrilla. Next base: position 644,676 of record CAFUXE010000032.1, on the reverse strand, counting down.
TATTGGCACATGTATGGGAACCTCTCTGGGAGTTGCCATTGTTGTTTTAAATGAACAGTTACTTCCTCTTGCCAACCTTAAAGATGGATTTTTGGATATGTGGTCCTGCGATTTTTGTGTGATCTTCAATATCGTGGCAATCCAGCTGCCATGCAAGGTAAGGCGACAAGCTTTCTTGCTAACAAAATACCCCATGGAATTAAGAGGATTGTAACATTTAACTAAATCTAAATCATGACAAAACACATAAACAACAAATGAACACATCCACCTATACAAGTCAGCACTCACTGAAGGCCGCGGGGGGGTCACGGTTTGCTTCCAAGTGCACCAGAGGTTGATTCTTTGGTCCGAGGTTGTTTGAGCATTCAAAACAGCAAAAACCACACAGACTATCCGGCAAAATATACCAAGGTTCATTTCAAACAGACCAAACAGCTCAGTTGTGAATGCCCCTTAAATCTCTTCTCGTCTGTAAGCAGCCAAGCCAAAATGTTACAATTTTTTTTTTGTATTTTCACATTTTCCGTACAGGAAATGGCCTGACCATGGAGGTGGAGGTGATTGAACTCCCAAGATATTGTCTGCGGGGTGAATTTCTTACTGGAGTACTGAACAACCTCTCCCTATTCTACTCACTGACCAAAGAGCTGTTTTTGAACCACAGGCCAATTAATCATGCCTCTGAGGTCAAAGGACATATGCCAATGTGTTGCCGTATCAACATATAAGAAAACTGAGGATTATCAGTGGAGAATTCAAGAGTTACACATAAATACAGCATAATATCATCCTCAATGGCATCCTCAGTATGAGCTTAATTGCAGTTGACATGTGTACAGATGGTAGAGTTGATCAGTATGCCTACCTCCCTATACACAAAGAGAAGTGGGATTAGAGGGGGAAGTACATTAGCTCTTGACATATGCATTTTCCTTTTGTAGTCCTAGATGCAATCTGTGGAGCAAATCTACATTTCTATTATGGAATTGTTAGTGCTATTAAAAGCCATGGGGTAATAAAGACTAAAAGAGAATGCATAAACAGACTGATAGTACGAGCATCCAGATAGCTGTGTATCTATAACATATTTATGAATTCAGGGATACTCTGCTTTCTTTACACCATACACACCCGTTAATAAGTAAACAAACACTGATTAATCATCTCCATGAGTTCAGTGTGTGAGAGGAAAATATAATGACAGTCATGGCACCTGCCATAATCCCAATATCCTGTATAATTTACCTTGACCGGACTGTTTTGAGCAAAGAATCTGTTCCAGTCATGAAGTTGGGCCACCATGAAACTGTTTTATATTAGTATTCATGGGGAGTTCATCCATATTTTTTTTTCTGGGAAGTGATAATCAGAAATTCAAGATGCATATTCTGTGTTTGTCCCTGTGACAGAAAACAATTGTCCTGCTGTGCCCCCTGTGTTTAGAAAGCAGCAGTCTTGGGTATACAGGATTTGAACTCTCTCACTTCCAATCTCTTGTCTCTCCGCACTCTCTTGCAGTCACAAAGGTGCAATAATCTGTACAGTACATCACAACCAATCCCTCCCTCAACAGATTCTGTTTGATAACAAACCTGCAAGCTGCTCGTCATGACTTCAAATGGATAAAGATTACCAGCAGGCAGAGAAGCACAACGGAGAAGCAGGAATGCAGGAAAGACAAACAAATGTAACACGAGAGCAAACCTCAAGTGCGGGGGGTAATAAATCACAGCAAAGAGGATAGTCGAACTTCCTCTCTTTCTCAACAGCAGACTGCTGCTAAAAATGCTGGCGAGGCTATTCCCAGCAGGGGGAAACTTTTGGAGATTACTGTGTAATAAGCCTGAAACGGACCGTGGGTGAATTGAGACTGAGCGTTCACCCTTCTTCCAGGGTCACGGGACTCATTCTCTCAGGAACAGCCACTTGTCTACCAATCTTGGGTCGGATGTGTTAGTGGTGAAGCGGAAAAAAGGAAAGGCGAGAGAGGTTTATTTATTGGGCTTCAGGCAATTGTTTGCCAGCCTCTACTCAATCAACATATTTTAATCATCTGAAGTTGACCCATAACTGTTGGATTTAGAGCTAGTTTGAATTTAAAATATGTGTCCAAGCTTGACATCTTCTCGTTCAGGCCAATTATATGAATTTTTCCCTCTGTTTGTTTGGCTTCTGTTCCCATAACTAGATTTCCCATGTGAGGCCTGAAGAACTCCATAAACATACAAAGAATTGCTTTATTTGAAAAGTTAAGTCTTTTGACATTACTTCTTTAGTTGTTTGTTTGAGGAGTCTATTACATGGTATGTTTAGAGACAGCTCGTAGTGCAGTTTTATCAGATTCAATTATATGCAAGGTTTCACTAGTATTTTGAGATCTTCATTTACATACTTTAGAATGTTGTGCAACCCAGCAACTAAAACTGCAGCAACAGCTTTGTTGCATGTAATTGCATGTGCAGGTGTTTTTATTAAAGTTGCTGCCCAGACATCATTCACCCAATCACCCCTGGCATAGCAATGGGTCTGTATCTTGATATCTGATCACTGGCCGAGATCTTTATATGCAAAGTAGGTTGGAAGAGTAAACAAACATGGCATGACCTGGGTCAAGGTAGGAGATGCTGCTATGTGGGCATGCTTACTTTTTCTTTGCCAAGAAAGGGGTGGAAGTGCTCTTTTTCTGGGCAGCTTGAGATAGCAAGAAAAAGTTAAAAGACCATCTAATTCTGCCTCTTCCTAAGCAAGAGGCCAAACAGATGGCATCTACATCTGTTCCAGTTGTGATTACATTGCAAGCGTAACATTTTTCTGACTGATCCTATCGTATACAGGTTGCATTGGGTTGCATTGTCCTCTCCCGATAAGATGTCCAGATACAGTGGTAGGATGCTTTCCTTGTAATTCTGCACAGCATGCATCCAGAAGCTCAGTGTGTATTTGTGTATTTGAGGAACAAGACTTGTGTCGCCTCTGACTACTTGAGTAAGATGTTTGATATGTTGACAGGCTGACCAGATAAGCTGATCACACTGAAGTAATGTATAACATCTGTGTGTGGCACAATAATAGCACACGCGTCATTTTACATACACGTATTGTTCGCTGTTGTAAAAAAGGCTGCAGTTTTGGTTAATTTATCTTCAAATCTGGATGAAGTTAAACATTGCACATGGAAGTTTCCCCCCTTGGATTAGCATGTGGAGTGATAAGTGCAGAGTTAGTTAGTGAGTGTAAGGCTACCATAACAATTAGCATACATTAGGTGTAAATGTGGCATCAGTGGAAAGCACAAAGCAAACTGTTGCCATGATGTGTTGTACAGTAGATTCTGTATAATTGATTGAAGCTGTCTGTGATGGGGAATGCTGTCAACATTTCATCAGATAATGTTGCAATTTCACTCCCTGTGCACCTATTCCTTAGTGTGTTTACAGTCAACTGGATGTTGCTGTTCTTCACTTATTCTCACTGCACTTCACTCCTTGTGCCAGCTTTTTGCCTCAGCAGTAACGTTATTTTCCCTGTCTCTCTGCCTGTCTCGGTTTAAATCTCTTGCTTTCACTACCTCTCACTTTCTCCCTTCGCAGTATATATCATGTCAAGCCAAACAATCCCCAGCAAGAGGTGGTTTGAGCGTGCTCCTTGACAGATTCTCAGTTATAAGGTAGGTTTCCTGGTCACAGCGGTTGATATTACAGTGATTTTTCATGGCTTAGGAACTAACTCTCGGCTTTCTGGCTCTTATTGCCTCCATCACGAGTTGCTGTCTTGAGTGTAGTTTGAATGAGGTTTAGAAGTTTTCCAAGCAAGGAATGAATACTGTAAATGTGCTCACAGACATGAGCTGGTATAAGTGGCTTTATCCACTCAGCTTTCCTTCATGCAATCATGGTACTGACTTCCATTATTGGAACAGTTTGAGGGACTCATTGACATTTTGGCAAAGCTAACAGGCAAGTTGGAAATACAAATCTAATTTAAGTACTTCAAAGAGGGTGAGGTAATAAATTCGAGAGGGGGAAAAAAGTGATTGGTTGCAGTGCCGCACACACTAACAGTGTTGCAGTTTGACAAGTGAAGCCTTCATTGGAGCTGATAATGTCTCTTCTTGCCAAAAAAGTTGAAATGGTGAGAAGTAAGAATGGTTGACATTGATTTAAATTATTATTTTTTTATCATAAAGGGAGGTGAAGGAACATAGACAAGCACTATGGTAATTTATTTTTATCCATATTCTAATGTCAATACTGGAAAGTGCTTGAGTTATGCTCACTGGAAGCTCTGAAACAGCACCTTAAAAGGGCACCGCTCAAGACCTAGTAAAGCAATATAGTTTAATGACTTACCATTAAACAAAAATGGATTCCATAGTTTTACCATAAGGATATCTGAATTTTAACCTCATGATTTATTGTATTTTGCAGTTAGGTTTAAGAGTCTTGATGTAGACATTTTCATTACTTGACAGCCTGATTTCAAACCCTTGTTGATTTACTCCGACAGTCAAAATGCAGTCATGTCCACAGTTTCTACATACTTTTAGCAAAGTGAGCACTGGGAGAAGCTCTACCTGCCTCATAATACTGAACAACACTAAGCTGGCATATAAAATCAATGGGTAAAATGCTGTACTTAGCAGCACCTCAGCACTTTTTAAACTAATTTAGAGACAAACAACTTCTCCTGAAGGCGATGATCAATGCTATTTTTTGTTTTTCTTTATTGGTGTGACACCTTCACTGATACTGCTGTCACTGCTTCTGTGTACTGCACTGCATTTCCCAGTGATCGCTTGTCAGGGTGTCACCAGTGGTTTGACGCCACTGGATTGACAGCAGCTCCCAAACCCCCAAACAAGCATGTATTAGCTGCTCTACTGAGACCAGAGCCTGCAGAACAACAGGCATTCAGAAAGTGTTGATGTCTAGAGAAATAGAAATGTCTGCATCATCTAAATATATCACGAAAGGAATTACAATTATTGCATAACATTTATAATCAATAGCAGCAAGAGGCTCACAACTACACATCAATACATCAACTGCATACTGAATAAATACCTGTGTAAATATAGATCCTGTCTTCCCAGTAATTCCATTATAATGAAGCAGCAGCTTGTTGTGTAAATGCTCTTCAACATTCCCAGCCAACTATCAATAAAAATGGACTTCACATGAAACTGTGCTGGGGCAGGCAGCCCTGCACTCTGCAAAATTGTCATCTATTGGCTGAAAATAGTCGATTTTATTTTAGCATTAGCATAACAACCAATTCAGACACTAAATATGAACATTAGCTAAAAAAAGAAAGAAAGAAAGAAAAACAGCTGCATCTGGTGTTTGACATGTTTTTTGGATGGCATTCTTGACATTTGCTTCAGATTTTATTTGGAACTGTAGACTTTTTTGTGTCTCTTTCACCATTGTTGCCATAGCTGAACATGCCCACAAACTGCACTAAAATATCCATTTCTATAGTCCAAAAGGTAGAATGTAAGAACTTATCTCTTTCTGAAATAAACAGCAAAATGACCACTGATTTCCACAAAGGAGCTGCTAATACTTTCTTTTCTCTATAAGAGTTGATAATTTAAAAGTTTAGTAAATGTAATGAATGGTATCTGAATTATGGCAATTTATTTCAACATGTCATCATTACAGTGCAGTCTGTAAGTATTTGGACAGTGACTTATTTTCTGTTTGGACAACATACTTTGACTATAACCTTTAGGAACATTTGAAGATATTCATCATCTGGTAAACACTTCAGTATAGTATTTACAGCCTCTTTAAAAGCACGGACAATTACTACATCCTGTATGGATGTAAACAACCTCAAATTAAAGCCACAAGTTTTCCATGCCACACATTGTCACTTTATCATTCAAAATGCACAACGCTGCAGAACAGGGCGAAAAAAATATGTCAGATGCCCAAATATTTGCCTGTAAATAGACAAGCAAGAACGTCCAATGTCCCTGCCTTATAATTACAGCCCAAAGAGGATTCTTGCAATCACAATTATCAGTTTAATTATGTCTGATAGCTATCAGGCCCTGTGGCTTCATCAACAGGATCTGCATTTAGAGGAGTGGTGCAGGATTGGTTTAATGAATTTCACATATGAGGCTCGAGCCAATTATTAGCAGTGACATCCTAACATCTAATAATCCCCTTCAAATGAAGCTAAATAGTTCAGTGGTACATGGTAGAATAACGTCAAACTTATCTGACAGATTAACTCATAGGTGCTAAAAGCTTTCCATGGCACAGGCCCTCATAAAACAGGATGGGCAGAACCCATTGCTTCTGGTAATTGAAGTGTCTTGATATGCTGATGACTGATTACTGGCTACAGGGCATTTCAAGTCATCCTGTAAAACCGCGCTCCCCTCATCACCACCTCCACCATCTCATCCATGCTTTCCAGAAGTTCTGCCCCGAAGCAAAAGTCATAATAAAACAAAATGAAAGCAGGTTTTGCAGCATCATCAGTATGCTTCACTCATCCCTTCTGCACCAAAAAAAAGGTCTAGTGAACTCCTGGCAGGAAAAACAAATGGAAATTGTGTCAATCAAAAAAACAAAAATGAAATCTGCCAATAGCCTGAGTTGTATGTAAAAGGTTGTAGGACCCTATTTCCACCTCACAGACAACTTCAGCGAGTTGGCAGTGGTTCTGTTGTACCGCAGAGGAAGAACAGGAGATTAGTTCATGTACCTTCCATTCCTGAGTTGTTCATGCACTTTGCATGGCAGAACTTTATGTTGAATGTAAGTCGGGGATTAAAACAGATAAGGCTGGATCTCTGTGCTTGTGGCAATGTCTATGCAAGCTGCCAGGGCAGGAGAAGTACAACACTTGGCTCCAGGTTTAATTGGAGCCCATTGAAAGAGAGCAGAGAGAGCTGACGTCACCCAACTAGAACTTTTATCCACTGACCTTTTTTTCTTGCTCTCAGCTCTCTGCTGTGTTTTTTTCTTTGCTTTCCCATGTTTGCAGCCCACACAGTGTTATGCTAGTCCAATTCTGGCTTCCATTCCACATTCAAGACTCACATCCATTTCCTCCATTTATCCACTCTCTCCATTAGCCATAGTGGTCCTGCCGTCTTCACATATATCTTGGTTGGGGTGGCCTGTTGGGTCACTGTGTCCAGAAAGTCCCCCCTTTGGTCATCCCCATAGTTACAGGGACATGAACATTTAGGAGATTGTGTCATTTCTTCGCCCAAAAAAGCAATATAGTTTAAAAGCCATGTAAGCCAAATGTCAGCCCTAAGCTAGAGGAGGCAGAATAGCACTATGCCATTAAATCATGGTCATTACTTAATTAAAAACAGTTCCAAAGGGAAACACGACCTATTCTATTTTCCTAAATCTCTTTTACTTTATTAGGGTTATGAATAATTGAAAGGCTTTCTTCTAACACATAACAGTTTTTCCCCATTTGGCAACAGTTTTGTTCGACACTTACCGCCTAAAACAAAGATTATTACATCTTTAAAAACATAAGTGGATAAACATCCATGGTCATGCAGAAGCATTTGAAGCACCTGCTGATACTCAGCTGATCTCCCCGGGCACCAACTATTTTTGTATTAACATACGAAAGCCGTCTGTTCAAACACCCAGCGGCATGCACCAAACTGCTTCTCTGCTATTGAACGGACCACCCACGACCCAGCCTTCGATCACAGGATTTTACATTATAAAATCTTGCACAGTCCACTTCTGATCTGCCTCAAAGTCTGCAAAAGTCTAAAACTGAATGATGGCAGAGGGATATAACCATTTAAATCACTAAGTATTTTATTAAGACTTTGCAAATGCAAAATAAGTCTTTATGTTGAATATATTCAAATGAGTTCGACATGAGGTCATTATTAATTCACCCTGACCTCATTGTTTAGTGGCTTACCAACATTCATTACATTACCAGTGTGTTTGTCATATAAAACACTTACTCCAACAGTTGAATTCTGGCACAATTTAGGAGAACAAAACAAAGATTGTCTTCACAATTCCCTAAATAATATCTTGGCTACCTTTGTGGCTGTGAATGTAGTCTTTCCAACTCCCAGAAAAAGAGTCAGTGTCCTTTATCTTAGATTGAGAGCACTGATTTGTTATTCAGTTCTCATACTTTACAAAAGTCATGAGCATGATTAAGTGTTTCCGCTCAATTACGACCTTGTGTCAAAGGTCAAGAATCACCGAGTCAAGCCCCCAAAGTATCACTTTGTAAGTTAATTGGCAGAAGATTCTGCTTAATTTTTAACCCGTACTAAGAATCTAAAATGTCCAGCTATTGAAACGATATGAATGTGATTATAACTTGTCTTGTTTCCATATTTGTAACTTTACGTCAATATGTATCCCACACACAGGATGGTGTGTTCATGAAGGATCAGTTTAGCTTGTGTTTTCAATCTACTCATTAAAAGTTGAAGGATAGTTTGGGTTATTTTAATCCAGGCAGACAATCTTGGACCGACTCTTCGTGAGTTTTGTGAAATAAAAAGCTGCAAAACAAATGTTGAGCTGGCGCTGTTGCTGTTGGCCTGGTAGGTCATATTAGCTGGCTTGCTATGTTTTGTGTTGCCCATCATTAGTGATGCAACCACAACAAATGCTTGTGTTCTGCTGTTCAAATTTATAACCTCAGAATGTATCAGTGTGGACTGCACTCTGAAAATGTAGGGGCGCTAAAAAAATTCTACATAATGAAAGACAACATGTCATGCCTAATTAATAACATGACTACATGACTACAGGTAGCATGCTTTTTGCAACCAGGTTCATTCTGCCCTGCACAACACACCTCCACCTCTCTGCCTGCTTTTTAGACACTTCCAAAATAGCAATGGTCAGAGCCTCCACACTGAACATCAAAATGGCTCATCAAAAACCAATGGTTGATGTCACAGAGACTACCTCCATGTTTTATTCAGTTTATGATCCTTCCATGGGAAAAGCAAAGCCAGAGCTTGAAGCTGCATACTGTTCCTACAGAAATGCCTGAAACAATTCACCCTCTTTTCAAAAGAAAAAAAAGAAACATCTATTATCAGTGTAAGATGAATATTTACATTTAATTTACACTTTAAAAGACTTTTACAGCAAACTCTCTGGCATAGTTATTATCTTCCATATAACTTTTTTATTCCGTTGCCTTTACACAGAACATGCTCAGGTAATGGAAGGACTTATTAAAGCAGACAAGTTCATTTGTTTAAGTCATTTAGGGCACATAGGTCCCTGATGGCTAATGATTTATTACAGGAAAGAATTCAGCATTCAGGCATCCTTGGACCTACCTGCCCTGCCAACTACAGAGATGTCATGTTACATAGGAAATTAGTGTCAGAGGAAGTTACTGTTTTGGACTTGTGAATTAATCACAGAGTAGACAGTGAAGGAGGAGTGGAAGGCTCTGTCACACTGCTCTCCTGCACTCAAGGTGCACAGATTTCAGTAGAATACATCAAAGAGTGAATATGGAAGGTGGGGGGCATGAAAGCTGGCAGCCTGGAGAGGTGTGCTGTGGGAATGGCAGGTCTGCAGGGTTGAAGGGTGATTAAGAAGGGTGCTATGACAGAAAGGGGAAAAGAGACGGAGATAGAGAAAAGACGTTGTTCTACAGCACTCATCTCCAACTTTGGACTCATTACAGCTGCTCTGTACAAGTCCTTTGAAATCCCACTTTTCAAACAATACGCTGAAAGTTGCCAGTGTCTCTTCAGAATGAATCTTTGATTACCATTACAAAAGGCGAAGATAGGAGAGCAGTGAGACACAAAGACAATGGGAGAGCTTACGTTGTCTCCTGGCTCGCCATACGTCATTGTAGCAGATGGGGCTGTGCAGCTTTTATTGGCGCCCTTGTTCAGAGCGTTGCTTTGCAATATTCATGTCTCGTCTATTCATGTCTCGCTAAGTCAAAGTTAGATTGGTCATTTTACTTTGACAAAGTCAAAAAGTCATACGATCATTTATTACGAGCTTGTAGGAGTCAGTGACTGGGTCAGCAGATTGTGCAGAGCACTGCAAGTCCTTGGCATAACTGCTTTCTTATCTTTCAACACAAGCAAGTCTTCATGAGCTTGATTTCATAGTTTGGTTTCAAAATCTCATCACAGTTTGCTACTATGAGCAGAATTTAAGGTTAACACTTGGAAGGTGTTTGAATAAGCTCCAGTATTTCCATTGAGGCATGTAGGGAGATGATATCTTTTTAATTAATTTTGACTTTAAAAAAAACGAAAAAGAAAAATATCCCCTTAACTTCCTGTCCGCCTCACTCACTCACTCACTCCCCAGCTCCAACTTACATAAGCGTGCTCATGCAAAATGCAATTCATCATTTACTGGCAAAGTACAAAGTCACAGATGTGACACCGAAAATTTGAAAATCACTCGGCAGGAAGATTCTCACACGCAGGCACTGAGAAAACACGGTGCCAGAAATCTCTCCCTTCCTAAAGGTGATGTTTTATGAAAATTTGATTTGGGAAGCGGCAGGGCTTTTTAATGTGTAAATGACGTAATGGTGCTTATGGGCCTCTTTCTTGATGGTGTCTCAGTGGAACCCGACCGGGGATTTGTAAATTAGGAGAGCTATGAAAGTTTGATCGAAATTCAATGGCTTGTTACAGGAACTGGTTAATTCAGGGGGAAAGCAGAGCTGGCTGGCCTGGCTTTAGAGGGAAAGCTCTGAGAGCATATTATCCCCTGTCACTCAACAAACACACACATATTCATACATGCTGGTATACATAATACGCTTTAACACAGAGAAACCAATTTCTCTTACAACACATTCTACCCACAAGCAGCAGTTTATTCCAGGCGCTGGTTTGCCCCCTGCTGTGTGCTGGCTCGAGCTGCTTCAAGAGCCTCTTCCCCTGTCTGAGTGCCACTGTATACCTCTCAGCAAAGTCATACAATTATCCACAAGAGTGAAATGACACCTTATTTCAAGAGGTGCTTGATGCTCTTATGACATTGCCCTCACACCCTTAAAAAAATGGGATCTAAAGGTTCCCTATGTTGTGATTCAGGATAATCTAATTATTTGATATACTTTTGAATTACAATTTTAGGGCAATTAGATTCATTCATTTATTTTTTAATATGATTTCCCGCATCTTTGCTACATGAATTATGACTTTACATTATGTCAGTGTGATCTCTCATTTATGGAATACAGCACAGAGGCACGGGACGACAGCAGCGAGCAGTTAAACGGTGAATCAACACTGCCACCCTTAGGCCAACTGGGAATAGCACACACACAACACCAAACTCCATTGCAGAATTGATGGTTTTTATATGCACTGGACTAAAGGTTTTTCACTAAATTTCCCTTGAAGATGAAATGGCACAGCAGATTTGCATGATGGTAAAAAAAGGAAGATAACTGAGAAGATGATCTCAGCAGAGGTATGAATTTATTATAACCAATAAGTCAGATTTTTCAGTTTAATTGTTGATAACCAAAATAATGCAGTGGTAAAATTTAGCCAATCAACATGATTAAACATGTTGGGATTTAAAGCAAACAAGCTAATATTTTGCAGAGGTTTGTATCCTAACAATATGAATAATTACAAAATTAATAAAGTTACAGCTTATTCTTAGTTATTTTATTAGAACATTTGCTTTCGTCAACTATGAAGTGGTCAGTGATGTCCTGCATCAATAATTTGATCTATTTGCTGTCAAACAGTAGACTAGAATTGAATGCAATGGAATATGTGACAGGTTTGCAGTGTGAAAGAAAGATTGACAGGGTTGGTTTAACAGTCAGAGAAAATATTTAGAGCTCTGCACTCTGTAATTCTGAGAGCTGAATGCTTGAATGTCAGAGTCCCACCGAGTGTTAGAATCAGGACAGAGTGTAAGGAGAGTCATGTGGTACCCTCGGTGGACTGACAGTTTTCATTATTCTCTCTCTCTCTCCCCCTCCATTACTCACTGTCTCACAGGCTCCCTCCATCTCTCACACACCAACACACACAGACACACTCACACTCAGAGGCCAGAGACATAAACAGATTGTTGCAGCTGACCTGAGGGCATCTTGAGATTCTAAGAGTAATGACACCCGATGCCACATGATCAGCAAGGTGAACGTGTGTGTGTGTGTGTGTGTGTGTGTGTATGCACATATCAACCTAAGTGAAACCACATCAATATTATTGATGTGTCCAACAGTTAAATTCTCTTTTTTTAAGAAACAGAAAAAAATATTTGCACTTACTCTTTAATCAAATGCATGTTTGTTTACTGTGATCCATTTCCCTTAAGAGGTCCCCTCTTTCATAGGTCATTGACAGATGCAAGTCCCCACTTGGCAAATTCTTGAAAAATAATTGCAGTAATATTCTGGGGGAGAAAATTAAACAAAGGACATAAATTTTACTTTAAGTTTTTAAAATGACAAGAAACTGTAGTCCTTACTTGGTTTGGTTATATAAATATTAGTTAATTTGCCTAAAACTTCTACATGTTGATTAGCCTTTCCCTTAACCTTAAATGGCAAAACATATAACATCCACTGTAAACACATAATTAATTAAATGACCTTAACTTAAGATTCAAGATTTAAAATCCACTATTGCTCAACATGATGCAAACATGACAGGCTAGGCTTTGTTTGGAAGCACATGTGCAGATTTTCATTCACAGGGACTTCCATTGAAACTTTACCATTCACCTTTAATAATTCCAACAACTTTAAAAGACTGACCCTGAGTGTCCCGAGAACAACTCTGGGTCCCCCCAATCTCTCCCAGCAAGGAAAGTAACAAAAGTTTAAATGATATGGTGATTTAATATGGTCTAACTTTAGCAATTATAGGCAAAGCATATTCATGCCACCACAACAAACGAAATTAAAAACTTATTTCTTCCCCTCCTGAGGCGCAGCCCAGCCAAAGAGAGGAAATGTTCTGTTGCTTCGGCAACTTTGGCCCAGCCTTGTGCACATCCTGGCTCAGTTTCGTCTCTTGCCAATTGACCTTTCTGTAGCTTTTCACATATCAGCTCAGCCTAGTGTGATTACACAAGGGACAGCGCTCTCCTGTATGTGATAAATATTAAATGAAATGGAAGTGGCAGTCCGCATAAAACCTGACAGATGGTTAAGTAGATTCAGGAGTTTAACCCGCAGCAATTAGATAAACACAGTGGATTCTCCGTCTGTAGCGCTTAGGCTAGACTTTGAATCAACAGTTTTCAATATTTATTGATTCAAGCAGGTATGAATAACAATTTGAAGGTCTTATGTGCTTGTTTTGTTTCTGGTATTGATAGGGTCAGGAAGTCAGCTAATAGCAGATAGGGTTAATGAGTTTAGCTCTGACTATATAATTATTTCACTGAAGGGAGCGGAGTATTTTAAGGCAACATTCCTTTAAGTTTCAGGTCATAAAAGTTAATGTTTTACATTGTAAATCTTCTGTGAGCTGGCTAGATTCAAATAAGGAAACAGAGCTATTCCAGGACCAACACACATCTGCATAAACACCATAAATTCTGTAATGAAGGTTTCACATCAGATGACCAGCTCTGGTTGGCTGCTGGGTCAAAGTCAAACCTATTGTCGAGGGTTTTGCCAAAACTCAAGAAGATAATTGTGGAAAGAGAAATTGTTCTACACTCTGTATTGTGCTCTGGCATGGTCACTGCAGAGTCCAGCTGCTCATTACATCTGGTTATTATTCTTTCAATAAATGGTCAACTTTACTGAGTTGTTTTAGTATGGATTAAAGAACCGGGCAGAGCAGGGGGGCTTTAAGGCCCCCAGTTCTAACAGTATTTCAATTTCATTGGTTTTGTTGTTTTGCTTTGAGCCCCAATTTAGTCCATTTCTCGTGACTCCACCAGGCCGGACTCCACTGTGTCGTCTTCCTCCACTGTCCTGGTCAGTCCTCATGAGACTTCCAGACTAACAGTTGGTGTATCAGTCCACGCCTTTGACTGACCTCCACGCTACAAAGCTCCTCCACCAAGTGAACTGGCAAAATCAATAGCTGTATATTCCCTATAGCGTACAACTTTGACAGGTGTCCTTCCACACTAGCTTTCATGAAGGACCTTTTCTCACTGATTCATGAATCCGGAGCTGTGCTGTGCCGGTCTGGTTTAGCATTCTCCTCTGTGCACTGTGGAAAAGGATCATCCACCAATAGCACCACTCATGTAGGTCAAACCTGTGTGAAAATGTCCTTACAATGATCAGCTTAAAGCCTGTTTAAATTTAACCTTGGTGAATGCTGTTTTATTTTAGCTAATTTTATCCACATTCTGGAAAGAAATTGATAAAATAAATACTGGTATTTTACTGTTGGATGACATATTTTGAACCCAAAACCAAATATAGCTTTTGTTTTAAGGTGGTCCCATCAGTTTTGGGCAAGTCAGGCAAAGTCAAGCTACCTGACACTGTGTAAACCAACCTTCCTCCCACTCAGGGATGAGCCGTCTAACTTGGGTCAGCTCCAGATCTTCCGGCTCATGGGGCCCAGTGTCTCACACCTCTCCCTGCCGCGATATGTCATCTGCTGGCTCTGACAGGCTGGTAGTCAGGCTGCTTTTACCGGAGGGAAGCTTTGCTTTCTGGCAGCTCCTGTGTCACTAACTATAGGCAACTCTTCCTGTTACAACTGCAGCCCTGCAGTCAGTAAAATATTTACCATAAATAAGGACTACATCAAGGAAAGGTATGCTATAGCCTAGCGGGAACTGCAGGGAGTAGTACCCGTGTTACAGTTAGGACAGCTGCCAAAGTGAGAGCTGTATCTCATTCAGCACATTGAGGCCCCTTACCAGTGTTTTGGCACTAAGGAGCCTTGTGCACTGAGAGGAGACATTGTTAGCTCTCAGCAGGTCTGTTTATTCATCATAATGAGAAAATGCAGGTGACACTGTCAAGCACACAGCTGAAATTCAGGGTGTGGAGGTTGCGTACAAGTGTGTTTAGAGCGATGGTTTTCATTGAAGCCACCCTGATAATGGACTGCAGAATAAAGATGAGTTTACTCTCATTCAAAAGCCCTTTCGAGAGGGTCGGCCCTGTTTCTCTCATGGGTTTTGCGGCTATATTCACATGTTTCAACCTTCAATCAGTGCTTGCAGCCCTCACAAGTATACACAGTGGTTTGGTGATTGAAAAGATGAAGATTGAAAGGCCTTTTTCTGTGGCTAGAAATCTCTGAAGCACTTGTAGCTTAATCACGAGCTTGGCAAAGATCTGCCACTTTTCAAATACTTCGGCCTCTTCGCGTGCCCTGCTTGACTTTCTTTTCAAGATTTTATACAATGTGTGGTAGGAATACAGTCCATTTGGGAATATACGAGAACACTGTGTCCAATTGTGGCAGATTGATTTGCCTTGAAAAGAGACAACAAAGGCGATCAATGGTCATTTTAGTGATAAGAATAGATTCAGTGCTGGCTTCCCGTTGAAAGTATGCAGCCAGTGTCACCCTCATTAGCAGCCATGACATCGAAATCTGTTTAATCTTGCATAAAACCTTTCACATCTTAGACCCCATGCAGGGAGGCTTTTATTACAAGTCCTAGAAGGTCGTAATGCACTCCCCCATTAATTACATTCCATATCAAAGATAATAATAAACACACCGGTGGGCTGGAGTGATTGCACCTTATGCTCTGTTCAAGGGCGGCCCACCGTGAAGTCAGGTTTAGATGGATTGAGATCCGCAGGCGAGCCAAGAGCGCCGCGGCTTGGCTTGTTTGTTTGTGTGTTTTTTTTTAGCTTTACCATGTCTTTTGTTCGCTCCTTTACCATGACAATAAGAAGAGATGAAAGGAGGGAAAGAGAGAGTGGGGCAGAGGAACAATAGAAGATGAGGCTCTTCTAACCACCTCCTCTGCTTGTCAGAAGGAGTTTGGAGCATCCACACAGCTAATGGCAGATTTTGTCTTTAATTACAGCCACTGTTTGAAAATATGAAGCTTGTCTCACTGGCTGTTTTGTCAGATGCCATCACACTCTGTCCTTGGTGCTCATACAGAGGAGCCCAGCTCTGAAAATAACAGCTTTGGTTTGCTGATCTGCCAGTTGGCTAATTGTAAGTAGGCCGCCAAAGACACAGCGTGAGGCCTGTCCCATCATTGTCGTTTTTATTATTGTGTGGGTTGTAAGTAGACGCTGTGAGCTGTGTGTGTGTGGTGACACTAGCATGTTGCAAGTCGTCTTTTCAGCTTCCATAACAGAAAGTGTGTGTGTGTACGTCCTTGCGCGTGCATGCGTGACTGTCTACGCTCAGATGCACCCAAGCCTGTGCTCTTGTGTGGATGTGCTGTGCATGCACAATGAGAACAGTGGGTGTGCATGTGGACAAGTGTCATCTCCTTTTTGTCAACAAACACCTGTTTATTCTCTGTTAATTAATTGTTTAACATAGTTTCAATTTGTCAAGCAGTTTGCTCTCTGTGAAATTAGCTTGCTAGCTTGCTGACGCTAGCTACCACACCCCCTAATCAGTGTCCAGATGAATTATAAGTGTTGATGTGGCCAGATGTTGCTCCACCATACATGCAGCAGGATATAAATAATAAATGACACCTGCTTCTTTAGCATTGTGTAACTGCACAGATGAGCTGAAGACAAACAGAGCAGAATAGAAAGGATGAAGCAAGATTATAGACTCCGAGATTTCAGAAAACTCATTAAAATCTACTCTGGTTTTGTATTAGTATCAGAATTACCAACAATTAACATGTCATTATGGCTGTGTTTACATATTCATTATAGGCTGCTGGCATTTCACATCCCTTTGCAAGAGTGCTGAGATATTTTCTACACTGATATTTTGTTGTCATAATAACAGTGAATACTGTGTTGTCCCAGTGAGGGGCACTGCAGTAGTGCATACAGCTCTGTGACTGTTAAACCAGCACTGCATCAATATCCAACACATACACAAAACAAATGGAGCTCTCTTCAGCATGAAGGAGCCGCACTGGAACATTAACAACACTTAAGGTGCAAACACAATCTACCGCTAACGCTGTTTAACAGTCAATATTTAACAATGCACACTGAATTAAAATGACCGTCTGTGGTGTCGATAAGGTCTTGGTATTGAATTTAACTCAGTAACAAGCAATTTTTCAAGTGCTTTGATACAGATCCGTAGAGCATTATGTTTGTGTTGTGTAAGTTGAATGCCTGGGGAATATAGTACAGCACATCACTTAACAATTCTGCACAGCAGAGTTTTTCTCCACTACATTCCCCGACCTCTCTCTCTCGTTATCAGGTATCCCTGACAAGTGTGATGGCTGTGTTGACAATGAAGGCTAACCTCTCCGAGTCCATTTCTGAGTCCATTAGCAGCTCCGTCCTTCCATCAGTCAGAGTTGGTTAGTCTTTTGTCTTGGCTGCAGCTGTTAAAGTGTCATTCATTAATGGCATAGTGCTCACCTCAGCTGCGTACACTGAATATTTACTTTTTTATTTATTTCTTCATTTATTCCAACCTATGCATGTGATTCAGCCTTAAGGAAAATGCTTTTGATGACAACAGATGTGCAATTTCATTGAAGGTTTACTATAATTCTGTTTGACTACTATCGACTGCAAGGCATACTGCGGAGCTTTGAAGTACAAATATGCTTTGCTGCTACCTCTTAACTCGCAACAATGCTGGACTCTAGTGATGCAACAAATACAAAGGATATTATGTGTTTCAACCATATACGGAGCTTATTATTTTATTTTTTTTGTTATCTTAAGTTATTGTTTCCAGATGGTTAGTGTCTCAAAGATTCATCCCCATCAGTAATGAGTGCTGAGCAGGCTATTAAAGACAGCTTTGCTGCCCAGGGGAATCCTGCCCACTGTAGTTTGCAAAGAGCTTTAAAACTAATCGTCATATCAAGAAAGAGACAAACACGCTGCAAGTGAGCATAAAACAAGACATTTGTTGTGTGCATTCCTTAAAGCATGTACCCTTTTCAACTTGGTCACAGAAGATCAAACATCCCTCTTGTTCTTTAATTAGAAATGGGAATGCCGGAGTGCAAACAGTGTTCATGTGCTTGTTAGAAACATGAAACTGCCTTTGCCATCATGTGTTTCCTTTGGGATTGCCATAGGGCTTTCAGTTTGTAATAGCATTATAGGGCTTAAAGGACACTTTAAAGACTGTCAGCAGCTTTAAAGAGTAAATGGCAAACATAACGGTGGCCCGTTTTCATAGCAGAGATCTGCATAATAAGTAACAATTAGTAACACTTTGTTGCCTCCTACTGTTTGTTCTTGACTATATAGACCACATATAGTCATAATAAGTATGCTTTAAATGCAATATTATCACAGTCATCAGTCACCACCTCTATAACATTGGAATGTATTAGGTTACAGAAATTGCTATGACAACCCAATGTCAGTTTAATTATAGTAATACTAAAAGCAATCATGATTTTTGTTTTAGTTTTTGCCTGAGAGCTACATTTGTCGTGACAGTATTTGTCATATGAGGCAACACTCAAGCGTACAAACTGAAGCTGTGTACACACTAACACAAACGTTTCTCTTGTGTACTATAAGTGCCTAAAATACACATATTATCACCTCTGTCAAATCCCTGATTAATACAGATTGATCAGAGTGTCTTGATATAATAGTCCAGGACATACTGTTCGCCTTGATTAAAAGGGAGCGTGTGTTGCCTGTTAAGAAATCACTATATAATACTTGTATCATCTTTGTGTCAGTGAAAAAGCTTCTAGCGTTGCTTGATTATATTGATGGCTTCAATATATAATTTACTCTGAAAGTGGGGGAAGAATAATTATCCAAAAGAGATTTAATTATTTTTCTACTGTTTAGATTAACAAGATGAAAATAGCAGTGTGTAT
This sequence comes from Serranus cabrilla, assembly GCA_903364295.1. Classification (NCBI taxonomy): domain Eukaryota; kingdom Metazoa; phylum Chordata; class Actinopteri; order Perciformes; family Serranidae; genus Serranus; species Serranus cabrilla. The sequence continues at coordinate 625,771 of CAFUXE010000032.1, read as the reverse complement.
GGAAACCTGCTTGACATGTAAACCGCATTTTTATCCTCCATTAGTCAGGGCATGGCATGAGTGCAGACTAGAAAGCCTTTTGTTAGAGTCATAAATCTCAGCAGCTGGCTCAGTAATTCTTGTGTCATTGGTATCGATCAACAACCTTATGAATCCCCTAAACATATATCTTTTTGTTAGGAGACGATAAACAATTTCAATTTAAAAAAAGAGAACATTTTGTTTATGAGGGGCTTTTGATGCATCTGCTTAGCTTGACAGTTACTTGGGAAAACTAAAGAAGGAGAACCGCACTGGTACGAGATGATACGGCGTCATGGACCAGCACAGAATCGGGAAGTTGTTGATGCTTCTGGAACAAGGTCAGACGTGTTGAAGCACCTTTTTCATTTAATACAGCAGCAAGTCTTTGGACAAATCTCTGTAAAAGGATCTTTCACAGATAAAAGCAGAATAAAATTCCAAAGTCTGCAAAGTTAATGATGTGAGGTGTCACCTGTGTACTGCTCTTTTCAGGTCATTCCACATGTCTTCAATAGGACTGAAGTCTGGGCTCTGACTGGGCTATTCATTTCCTTCTTTGAAGCCATGCCTTGAACGACTTATGTGTGTGTCATGCTGGAATGTGAAATTCCTCTTTATCTCCGGCTTTCTGACAGAGGCCAGCAGATTCTGTGCCAAAACATCTTGATATTTGGAGCTATTCATTATCCCGTTTCTCTTGACAAGAGCCCCTGACTCAGCTGAACAGAAGCAGCCCCACAGCGTGATACGATCACCACCGTGCTTCACACTTAGCGATGGTGTTCCTTTGATGATGAGCTGTATTGGCTTTGTGCCAAACATACATATCTTTAAGAATCAAGGCCAAAAAGTTCAACCTTTGTCCTGTCAGATCCACATGGTTTGGTGTGATTGAGTGTGCATTATGGCACAATTCAGACATCCTTGGGCGTCCCTTTTTGTAAGAAAGGGTTCCTGCCTTGCCGCTCTACTGCGGAGCCCCATGTGGTGCCCCAATTACTGCGGCTCCCTCAATGTTGCTGTCGGCCTATTAGTTTTCTTCCCGCCCTCTTATCAACTCTGTGGTGCCACATTTTCTCCAGTTCTCGATGTAGTTTTGACAGTGTTCCATCTTCGACTTTGACATCTAGTTGGTGAAAAGTACCAGGAGAGGGATATGAAATAATATCACAGTCCTATTTGAAGAGACTTCATCCTAAAGGAGGTACCAAATATTCAGGAACATCCCACAGCAACAGGTCACTTTAATCTGGTTTTGATCAGTCGATTTTATTGACGGTATGTAAATGATAATTACATACTAAGGGCATTTAATTTTTTTTAACACAGCCAGAGCCCCAAATATGAAAGTGTGTGACGACTTATGTAATCAGGATATGATATTTGTTTACTTTATACTGTGTTATTAAAATTATCCTAATAAATAAGTACTTGATTTTTCCCTGGATTAGTGTTGTAAGATTACCCGAAAGATGCATATCTAAAATGCAATTATTTCAGGATATGTAGAGTTTTTATTACCATCATGACTCAACGGGACATTATTTTGCTTGTTTGACTGCATATTTGAATGGATATGAATGGATTTGAGTGGAGCTGATTCTGTTACAAAGTAGCTATTCCACCAAAACCAAGCAAGCCATAAACACAGTTGGAACAAACATGTGTTCTTCTTCTGTTGCCTTTTTCATGCTTGTTACCAACTGTCACCTTCTTGACAACCTGTATGATTGTGTTTGTTAACCTGTTAGATTTGTTTTCAGCATTGCTGCCACAAGATCTCAGCAATTACTGTGGTGAGTGCAGTGTTGTAGCCAACAGAAAAGTTTGCAGCCATATTCTTTATTTAACCACGAACCTCAGTGTTGCTCAGGAGGCACTAAAACGTGGCGTTGAATCAGGCGTTGCCATGACATACTGTAGCCTCGGTGTCATCGAGCATAAAGTTAGGAGTCTGGCTGTAAAACTTGATTACCAGCCCTTTCATCCAGCAATTACACTTACGTTTCCCCACACACGCACACAATGATCTAATGAGGTTACATTGGACAAGCTTGCATGAATTAGTTGTTATGCTAAAAGGTTGAGAAGCAAATGGGTCAAATGTTAATTACAAATTGTCTCAGTTCATAGAGAATAAAGATTGTAATTAATCGTGGACGAGACAAATTCATAGCAATTTACCGCACTAATGTACCTGTGTGGCCCACAAATAGCATCTTACACATTTCTCCAGAGCATAATTAAAAAAGTTACTCATTCCATATCAATTTTAAAGCCAAAAGGTGAAAAAACAACACAAGTGTGACATCATCTTTGACTGGTTCCAGGTTAGGCTTGACCTTACATAAGTAATGTATGACATTTATAGCACCGATGTTTTATCAAATAAAGGCATTTTTTGAAGTATGTGTTGGTATGCAGGGTTTAACCGAGTCCAATGTCAATCCACACAAGCATAATATGATATAAAACTGGAAGAAAATATATGACAAACAGCTTTGGAAACTGTTTTAACAGATATCAGAAAGATAGCAGCATCTATGTCTGACAGCTTTCATTTCGGTGCTATATTTCTACAGCTTTTTGGCACAGAACATTTTATCATCCTCTCAATATCTTATCCTTTCCCCCTGTTCTTTCCTTGCCGGGCACTTTAACAGCCTTTACTCTAGAAACCTGAAAACTCTCTAATGTTCCTCCGTTCACTTCGGGATCTGCACCGCTGACTATGAATGGAACATTAAAATTTCGGGGGTCACAAAGTTTGTCTGAGCTCTTAAAACCGAGTGACCTTTTTTCTTTTCAGTTCAGCAAAAGAGAAATGGTTTCCTGCGCAGAAAATGCCCTGGAGACTATCACAGTGTCCACAATTTGGGTCTCCCATTCAGGGTCAATGACGAAGCTTTAGAAGGTGACTCTTTTTCATTTGGAGCGAGGACAAACACTCATAGATGCACACACATCTAGATGGTAGACATGAGCATACCTATTAGACCAGATAATATCATCCAATCAGCCTTGCTGAAACACAAGCATTGTTGTCTTGTAAGAATACAGTAGTTAGAGCGAGGAAGCTATGCCTCTAACTGTAGGGTAAAGCTGAATGAGAGCTCATTTTTGGTGACCTTCAAAGTTGCAGCTTCACAGTGTAAGAGCATAATGACTGTAATTATTACAAGACAACCATCATTGCAAAATGACTAATGTGACCATTAGAGCTAACAACGCGTACAGCGCTCTTCAAGGCAAGCCTACGCAGACGTCAACAAAGTCTCACGATGCAGCAGCATAGCTAATTAATATATAGCAGAATCAATGAGTACACAACAGCCAGCTTCATCCAGGCCAGCGTTAATTGAAAGGGTTCTCATTTTCTGTGCCGGCCCTCTCAAGGTGACGGAGCATGTTGTGGTTAGATTAAATATTTATTGAGGGGTGTCATTACATTGCCATTATCATTTAGATCAGTTCATTAAACAACAAGATACACCAATGATGAGACAATTACGGTTGTTAAATAAAACAGGATGAAAAGAGATAAAAAGAGTTGCAGGCTCACGCACACACTCCCTGTGCAGATGTGTTTTATGTACACAAACACACACGTGCTCTGCTCACTTTTGAGGTCGCTGAGCTGCGTCCCAAGGTAATCGTTGAACAGTAGTTCTTGGCTATGCTTGAAAAACAATGACTGCGATAACCATTAACCCCTGCTGGGAAGTCCAGGCAGCACAATAACGGCACACTAGAGGAACCGTGTCGGAAATTATAGATACAACACATAAAATGCTCCTATAACAGTCTTATTTTCTGAAGATATTTAACAGCCTTGTGATCATGCTCCACACAGTTTGACTCACATTTGATTTAATTCGTTGTTTGCAATTTCTTAACCTTGGAAATTGCTTTGTAATTCTTTGCATGATTATCTGGACACACAGGGATGATGGTGCTCATAGAATCCAAATCTTCCAGACAGATTTGTGGGTATTTTTGCATATCTTCCTCCCAACCATAGCTTCCTCATGGTGGTTTGGAAAACAACATCGACCTCAGAGCAGAGCAGATTTCAGCTTCTGTTGTGTGTTTTCCCTTCATGAAAAAAAACCTATCTGGGACTTCCATTGGTAACTTTCATTGCATTTCCTACTTGTAGTAAAACCCACATGGCTCAGGCTATCCTTTTTGGTTATTCCAAGGCATTCTGGATTTTCACAAGAGGTTAAAGTTGTTGTTACATATGTTGATACAGTGATTATTTCACAGAATTGTGGCATTGTAAATGTGTCACTGTCTGATATTTCTTGTACAGCAGCACTTTCAATAGATGCTGCTTCCTCCTTGAACCCCTCTGGCGTGCTCGCAGATGCCTCGTTCCTCTGCCGTTGCACATTTGATCTCTTGCAGTTATACATGAAAAGGTGGCATTCACTGGCATACTATTTTTCAAAGAAAGGTTTCTTCAGTCAGAGCATGAGCAGTGGGGGAATGCACAAAAAATGCAATGATCTACGGATGTGGCTGTTCGGAGAAGAGACTGAAAGATGTCCTCTGCTGTGTGTGACAAGTGTTTAATGTGAATGATTGCTTCGCCGTGTCCAATGGATCTCCAGCAAGGGCCCTATTTTTAGAAAAGTACTTCTAAATGTCCACCAGCCTGATGTACATCTCCTACAGAGTGTAGGGGAACAGAGCACTTTATCTTGATAAGTGTAGGCATCTCATGGTAGCGGCAAAATGTAGCACATACGTACATTCACTTGGCAACGGCAAAATATATGAGAGCTTACAGATGTCTCACACAGAGAATGATGTCTGAGAAGTGTACGGGGTATTTTTAAACCAAAGCACGTGTCGGAAATATGGTCAACGTGAATGTCCAACTTTGTAATAACCTTGTTGGGTCAGAGATGCACTGATTTAATTCAGTTTTAATTGAATTTGCTGCATCACTTTGGCTTTTCTGACATTTCTCCATTTAAGTTTTTGCATCTATTATTCAGCTTGTGTATGCTGTACGTCATTTTTGTGTATTTGTGGGCTTGAAATGTATACCCTGCTAAAATACTTAAGGAAGACTAGTAAATGCATTAAAGTGATCTAGTGATGAATGAAAAACAACAACAATAACAAATTAACCATAGAAATGTCAATGCACCTGCAAATCTTTTCAGGATATTTTTGGAAAGTAAGAACAATTTGACTTGTCCCTTCCAGTTGAAGCGTCAGAACTTGGCTGTAAGGACATTGTGAAATGTGAGGACAATTTAGCCAGTCCTCACTATCCAGTTTGAGCTATATTTTGAAAAATGGGGACATTGTGGAAAGCAGGGACATTTTGGCTGGTCCTCACAAAGCCCACCCACACTGAAATTGCAATGTGGGGACCACTGAAATGTCCTCACTTAAAGAAATAAATCATCACTGCCAACAATGTTCCCATTTAAAAAAGCAAACAAACAAAAACTTGTTCAAGTTCTAAGGTTCAAACTGGAAAGTTGTAGACCTTGAGAGTAAGGATATTGGGAAGTGTGAGGACATTTTAGCCAGCCCTAACTTTCCAGTTTGAGTCTTAGAATTTCAAGAAATACCCCTTAGGGATATTTTAAGAAATATATAAAGGTCCTCATTCCTTAATAAAATAAGAAATTGGGACATTACGGGAAATAAGGACATTTGTTTTGGCTGGTCCTCACTTTGCATGTGTGGATGGGCTTTGTGGGGACCAGACAAAATGTCCCTACTTTCTTCCGTCATATTTCTTTTTTCCAAGGCCGAAAGTGGAAAGCTGTAGACCTTAACATTCCCACATCCCAAAACAGTCCATAACGTCCTTGCTGTTGTCACTTTCCTAATTGAGTTTCAAGACCTTGAAAGGAGGGACACATTACAGGACAATGAGGTCATTTTGGTCCTAAATTCTCCTTTGATATTTATACCTCAACAGCGTATACTGAGGAAAGTGAGGACATTTTAGGCAGTCCGAACTTCCAGGTTTGAGTTTTGGAAGATGAGTGCAAGTGGATTGTTTGAAAAGTGAAAACATTGGCTGAAACTTTCCCATTTTTCCTCACTTTCCAAATGTTATACCCTGAGAATTTTACCCCGCCTTGCTTTTCAATTAGAGATCCCATTTGTGTTTTAGAGGTTTTGTGGCTGTGAGGACACTGTGGGACATGAAGAAAGTGAGAGGACAACTTAGCCGGCCCTTTGAGTTGAAAACAAGGTTATTTCTTGAAAGTAAGGACATTTACTTCTTCAGATGATTGCTTGGAGTTGATTACAGGGTTTAGGTCAGAATTAGATTAGGGTAAAAGATGAGATTGGACGTACTGGTAGTTACGGTTGGAGTTGGGGGTTACCGAATACATTATCCCAGTGCAAGTGGGTGTGGGAATTAGTTTGCCGCCACCTTTAGAAGCAGCTGTCTTACCTTCAAACAAAAGAAAACACACTCAGGGTCGGTTAAATCAAACACAGTGGTTAATCATTATCTTAGTGTCTGTGCAATTTGTGGCATTAGAACTTTGAAATTGGCCCTGAATTGTTGTTATTATGCAAAGCATGTGCAGAAGATTACCATAAGAGATGCATATGTTTAATTTTCTTGTATGTGAAACTCTTTGATAATATACAGGGATTTCCACTGGGCCTCTGAATCGTAAGGACAGTGCTGTGCAAATATTCATGAATTACAGGAACCTTAATTATTTGGAGTTACAGAGAATGAGAAAAATTAAAAGCGTGCATGTTAAATTTAGGGACAATAATGATTTGCTGGGAACAAAGAAGAAACATAATCATATTCAAGATGTGCTGCAGTCATTTGAGGAATCTCACAGAGTGAGGCTGCTGTCACTGACTTTTTACCCAGACAGATTGGGGATTAATGACCATAGTCAAGGTCATTTTTCAGTTTAGTGTTATCAGTCCAGTTTACCAACACCATGCATGATTCGTTTTTATTTTATTGGCTCAATCACAGCAAGTGCCAGCAATTGGTGTGTTAAACAAACAAATAAATAAATACTGCTACCACGACTAGGAATACAAAAACTTCCCATAGTAATAATAAAAATAATAATAGGACACGTGAATATTTTGTCATGTGAAGGTCAAAACGTGTCTTTTTCCAATGCAAACAAAAAATATAACAGCTTTCCAAAAAGCTTTTTGAGGTCACTGTAAAGTGGAGAAGGTGATCTTGACACATTTTACAGATTCCTCAAAAGCTGCAAGCGCCGAGGGAGACTAGATATCATTTGTTCAGAGTGAGAAGTGCTCAGGAGTGTTTCTGTGCGAAAGACGGGGGCAGGGAGTCTTTCATGCTCCGGCCAGTCTCCTTCTGATTTAGATATGTGGTCATTGGAGGCTTCTCTGACCCAAATGGCTTTCCAGAGGCGTCCGGGGTGTGAAGATGTAAGCCTCACCAGGTAAAGAGGATCTGTAATTGGAGTTACTTTAACAAGGCTGTTACTTTGCCATAAATCATGACAAGTGAAAGTCCTGTGCCCTCTATTCAGTGTCCTGAAATAGTGCAGGAGGAAAAATTAACTGTGCTCCGCTAGAACTTTCCTCTTCAATCCAGTGGGGGTTTATTGGATTTTATCCTGCTGGGCTTACAGTGCAGTGTGTGCTTTGTAGTAAAGCAGTGAAGCTCTGTGCTAAAATCCTCTCTTTTCATATATGAAAGAAAAAAGGGGCACAATTATGTCAGTACAGCATAACAAGATTTAAAGAAAAAGTTAACTAGGCTGCATGATTCTTCATTCTTTTATTTTGCATATACTCATTTAATTCAAACTGCCTCCAGTTGGCTCCAATAACAATGCAAGCCAGTCAGAAACTGACACTCAGGTTGTTAAAACTTCTGTTTTGGCGGAGTGCTTGAGTTTAAAAATGTTGAGTTTGGAAACATCTGTCAGGCACTTCTAGAGTCGGTAGAGTTATTTCAGATTGTCTCCCAGTATTGAACAGTTATTAAAACTCATCTAATCAGAGGAGATTTAGATTTGGCAAAATCTCCAAGAGGGCTGCACTCCAACAACACCAGCTGTTATTTAAAGGGAGAAAGCATCTGACAGTTAAAGGCCCAAAATGTGCACATGCACAACAGTGTTCCTAACTTTCAGTCTCTTTCTAGGTTTGGCCTAGGGTTAGGGAAAATGCTGCTATTTCACATTGGCAACAACTGCCCACAGTGTAAAACAACCCGGAAGAAGTAAGACAGTCTTATCTGAAAGAGAGTCTGACTATGAACACAATAAAAACGCATAAAGATTGGAAAAGAGTTTCAGAAATGGAAAGAAAATACTAACTGCAGCCAAAGGCTCACAGGTTAGGTGCCTACCTGAGCTTTAACCGTGAGGTTAAGCAGTTTATCCTTGTTTCTAAACCCAGAATATAAGGTTTAAATAAGCAAACATATAATCTGGAGGCTAAAGTAAGGCAAGGTGAGATATTAATGAAATCACAACCCCCTCTGCCCTTCAGTGCTTAAAATACTCCTGAAGCCTGAAGAGAGCTTGTCCGCACATGCATCTCCACGATCCATCTGCTGGAAATGAAATAGAAACTGGAAGCATGGATTTTTTGTGTGTGAGGCTGACAATAATGTAATCTAATACTGAGACATGTACAAGAAAAAAAACAATAACAAGAACTGTGCAATCACTATTTGCCCGTTTTCAGTGTAGTGCTATATTAAAATGTAATTATAGGAAGATAATGATGGGGTGCAACACTGGAGCTGACAAGTGTGGGTGAGATATCCAGATTGAAGGGTCTGTGTCAGCGTGCGTGCTATGAGTTCAGCTTACTTTAATAAATACCTTTATGACTAGTTTTAGTTACTGGGTTGCAAAGCATCTGAAAGCATCGTTTTGAATGCAGGATAATTAAGGACCTTAAAGGATGAAGTCAGTTGCCAGCCTGAGACATTTGGGCCCCAGGAGCCTAATTTATTGAAACATATTCAAACCACTTCCCCTTTTATATGGGAATGCAATGCAACATATGCAGAAGTTCTTGGAAACCTAATTATTTGTGAACTTTGAATCTTCCTATCTTGATGTGCCAACTCTTGTGTTGCCAGAGCGCAGGTTTGTTTATCATCTCCATACCATCTGCACTAATTACCACAGGCACTGACTACAATACTGTAAATATATCTGTGGAGGATGGTTTATATTACTCATTATGTCATAACTCTTTTGTACACATATACTGCCGTGCTGTAAACTGAGAAGCACAGTGGCTTCTTCCTGACACCGCTCTGTGAGAACTAATGCAGAGTGACTACCTCATTCACACTCTATTAGTCTCATTATGTAACTTAATAGGGTTGATGATCAAATTACTTCTATGAATGGCAATCATTAATGAGTCATTAATTAGTTGATTAAACAACTAAAGGATGCTTGAAAACTGCTCAGTCATGATGTGTCACACAGTTCACTTTTAATGTTTTTTAATGATGAACTAAGCAACAAAACATTTTGAGGTCGAAATTCTTTGTTGATGTTATTTGTTAAATAAAAAGTAAAAAATCAAATCAATAATTTGTTCATTTCTTAATGAGTTGAATCAAGAAACTCTGCTCAATTAGTATCCCACTGGATAGTTTTGCCTTATTTTAGATCATCGATCCAGACTACATTTTTGCAAATAGGAGAATCTGAATCTGCTTGTGTAAAAACCAGCTGTTTGCTGCTTTGTGTACAGTATGTTGATACACATAGAAGCCAGTGATTTCCTCGCCTCCTGTGCCTGCCTGCAGGCCATAAAGCTGCATCTGTGGACCGGTTTAATGAGCCATCATGTGTCGGAGGACGAGGGCTTTATTCCAGGAGCAATAAAAAAAATAAAAAAACGACTCATATTGCTCCACACTTTCCAAGCCGAACCTTTGAAATGCTAAGACCTTTCTTTTCATCTTCTTATTATTTCCTCTAAGGTCACAGCGAGTGTAGACTACACCAGGAAGAATGGGCTGTAATTGCAATCATGATTTCACAACAGCTCACCCTGTAATTTTCGGCCTTTTTTGAAGAATGAAACACATTATAGATGTCGTGTTTTTAGCTGACCTGCTCCCAAGCAGGATAAATAATTAGCAACTCAGGAGGAAGCAGCAATTATTTTATTCAATACCTTTATAATCACTGAAAGGTTCCTACAGGTTCAGAGGGAGCACTGCCGCTGAGAACTGCTCCAATTTGCTCTTCATTGACTTCTTTGATTTAGGCACCGGTCCGGAGCTCATTAAAATGACTATTAGAGATTTAGAAAAGTAATAGCCATACAGTAGATTTCCACTGTGGAGCCACTGGTTTGAAAACCTAAAAAATCAATATGTACCTCAGACATGATGCTTCTGTTGTTGAGATGAAATCAATATTGAGGTTACAGATAAGAATAAAGATGTTTGATTCTTTTAGAAAAAAGGAATGTTTTATTTTAAATAAGTAAACTGAGATATCTTCATTTCTGTCATTGGGCCTTTCACTTAAGATCTCTTGACGTGTGGCTTGACACAAACTCACATACCTTAGAGAGATGCAGAAAACTGCCTTTATTCTCTTCTTAAAATTAATGATTTACTTTCTTTAGCAGTCACTTATAAAACAGCCTTGAAACGTATGAATGCAGTCATCACGAATTCCGTGGTGGTTTGGCATGATATTTTCTTTTTTTTAATCAATAAAATGTTATGACTGGGGGGGGACCTATTGTGAATTTTACAACTTCCTGGGAGACTCAATGCCGTTTACTGGCTCAAAATGCATTCTTAATGTTCATGAAGATATTTCTCAACAGTGAAGGTCCTCATTATTTCCAGGACTTAAAGGAATCTGTTTGGGCTTTTCATAGTTTTGATATTTGAGACTTGCAGTGAATACATTTGAAGTTGGATTTCTTAACAGTTTCACATTCCAAATCTGTTGTACAACACCAAACTTAAAGTACGGTTCATGGTTGTAAAGAAGCTGCAGTTTCTGTGAATTCAGGCTATACAACCCCTGATCTAGGTTTAGGACAAAGTACTTCTTGGTGAGGCGTTATAAGACGATGATAAAAGTAAATGAAATACTGAGAAAGCTGGGTGTGAAGCCACGGAAGTTACCAGAAATGCAGAAGTGAAGCTAAGTAAGTTATGTAAACAACGTAATTCATGAACCGTGAGTCACATAAGTTACATAAACAACGTGAAATACACAAATAAACGCAATTCACAAGCCACTGAAGTTTAAAAAGTAAATAAATATACGTAAATGCCGGAAGTGAAATAGATATGAGGTTGACGTCACTAAGTTACGTTAAAAAGGAAACGCGATTCACAAAATCTCAGCAATTAAGTGGTTTCAAACGTGATTACCACAGGTTACAGAAAAATGTGAGCCACAAAACATTAGCCATGAAAGTTCCATAAAAAACGGACGATCCATTAAAAAAAAATGGTTTGCTTCTGTTTTCACATGGGACATGAACCCCGTTCTCCTGTGTGAAAGTCTGCCGTTTGTTCGACTTATCTCCCTCCCTGAGTGTAACAACTGCCATTTAAACTCATCGCTTACCATCGATCACAACCACAACATGAGCAAGATAGCAGCAAAACAAAGTCTAAACTTAAATATGAGTCGTACTTTGTACAAAAGCCCTATATTGTGGTTTTTGAGGCGAGACCAGTCTCCAGTAAGTAATCATCTGTTTAAGATCCATCTCTGATGACAGTGATACAAGCTTGTTTCCTATATCTACAAAATGTAGCACACAGAAACCCAATCATAATTTTAATGTTCTATTTAATATACAGAAGGCATACATGCTTCCAGACAACTCAATTTAATTGCTTTGCCAATTACTCCCATCAGCCCCTGAATGTGTTTCTCTCACTGTCATCTGATTGTTATTGCAAAGCAGGAGAATCACTTATTTGTTCTTTACCTAGAAATGAAAGAAAACCAAGAAGGTATTTGACATCAATTAAGCCATGTATTTGCCTGATTGATGAGATAGCACCACGGTGTCCCGGTGTGCTCTAAATTACTTCCACACACTTGCAGTCTCAACATGCACTTGGTGCAGTTGCCAGATATTCAAGAAGGCACTTGACTATTTGCAAATACAGCAAGTGAGAGTACTGGGACAGAGCCAGTGTTCCAGCTGCCGGCTCCCCCATTGGCCAGAGCTTCAAACTCACACACATTGAAAAGTCAATGTCCTGATCCTGAGCTATGGGGTCGTAAAGGACAGAGATCCAAAAGTCTAAGAACATTTCCACCAGGCTGCAGAGAGAAATCCTCCCACTGCACATTCTTAGCTGCTTTCCTCTGCCAAGGAGGTTATGTTTTCAGTCGGGTTGTTTGTTTGTCAGCAAGATTATTTGAAAACTACAGGCTCGATTTTCATGCAACTTTGTGGGAAGTTGTAGCACGAGCCAAGGAAGAACCCATTAAAACTTTTGAATTACAGGGCAGCTGTTCATTTACTATCTTTCACCTTTGTTGAGCAACGGTCCCATCTACAAAGATTTGTATGCCTTCTACAGAATACTACATTGTGAAACGGTCGCTCAGTTGCTGTTTAAAACACATGATATTTCTGCGCTAGATAATGTGGAGTTCATTGTGAGACTGATCTACTTGGTTTAGTTAAAAAATATCAGGATTTGGGTCAAAATAAGTAGCTAATATTAGCTGACTTACTATGTCTTGTCTTGTTGCACTTGTTTCATGTTTGGAAAGTTGACTATTTCTTTAATGGTAATAAATGCAGGTGGAATGCATATACATCCTCATACATACATACATACATCCAGTAGTTGTATTTCTGCAGTTGTTTTAGAGGAAGTAATTCTGAAAGCCTTGATTATTTTACACATTGGCCTCAGTCAAAAAGAAAAAGGTTTCAGTAATCCTGTGAGGGTAGGAAAACATACAGATATTTATCATCTCACGGTTATCTTTAGCAGGTTGATATGTCTTGAGGATGGCTTTGAATGACCTACTAATGTGTATTTGGGACCTTTTAAGTAAAAAAAATGAACATTCAGAATTTAAACATCAGCTTCTTTCCCCCACTTTATTTCTTTTATGGTGTTTTTATCAATTTTATTGTGTTCCATTTTTGTTCTAGCATGACTATTAACTCCACAAGACACAAAATCAATCAGCGGAACAAGCGGATGTCACCTTGGAGCAATGTTAAACAACTCCAACGCCGAGTATATAATGTGGTTGACTTCCCAAGTTAAAAAATATGACTTACAAGGCTCCCTCAGCAATTACGGGCAAGCTAACTTGACACATCAGACATATAATGTGTGCTTTCTCAACTAATTTATTGCAAATGTTGAGGCTCTCCTGGTGTTATGCTTTAGAGCTTGTACCTGGAAGTGTGAGGTGGTTAACTTCAGCAACAGGGATTCTCACCTCCTTCCACTTACTTGCCCAACAGGGACCATCTGACAGAAAAAAAGTCTTTTTGTTTCACACCAGCAAGGTTCAAGAATAGAGGCACTGTATAGTTTGCTCATTATAAACAGGTGACACTGGATAGTGGTCACACTTTCAATTCACCACCTATCTTTGGTCTCATATACACACACATGCACAGCACTATGTCAGCTCTCGCCAAGACACAAATCCACCTAAAACTTCAACAGTTTGCACTTCATGAACTTTTTTTTGTTTTTTGTTCAGCCTGCAGATTGCTAGACCTCTCTTCGTTGGGCTTTGGTAAAGTATGGAGCCCAGCATGTCAAAGCCCCACCTTGGTGGGATTCATCAAGGAGAGCAGCAAGCAGCTTTTCCCTGCTGTACCATCAGGAGACATGCCTTGCGGGACACTTCCATTCGCTCTGCCAGACCTGAATGCAATGTGACAGGCTGTAGGATCAAAGACGGGACCGGCTTGATGTCTTTCACAAGTTGCCACGACTTAATAACAACAGGATTTTGACAAATGGTTGATGGAGACCTGGTAAAAAGAGCTTCATTAGCTGAGGGTATGCAGATTTGTCTCTTTATTGTGATTTATTAATAGAATCGCATGTGGAACAAATTGGAAGGTCGCACGATTGTCTACATTTTCTATTTAAAGGAGACTGCAGCAAATACTCTGAGTCAATTCTGTGGGTCATGATTAATACTTTGCTCAGCTGTTGTCAGGAATAGTTCAAGCAATATAGCCTAGATTCGTTTATTTGTCTTGTGGCAATAATGTCTGCTTATGTCCCTGCAGCGCATCCATTCATCCCCGTGTTTTAGTTTTAAAGGATTGCCCATAAAGTGTGTTTTAAACACACACGTAACATTGTCTTCATATTTAGATTTATCTGTCTCACAGTAAATAAGTCCTTCAGTAAACTCCATAATGAGCTCCTCTTTTATTCTTCAAATGTTGTTAGCTGCTACAATTAATTCATCCCACCGCAGCGTTTATGAGAAGAGATGACGCCAGACTCCAGCATTTATCATATGTGCTTTCCCTCAGTGCCCCCAGTTATAGGTCCCTGTTAGATTTATAGGCTATCTGCTATCTATAACATCACAGTCCCTGAGGTCCTGCTGCTTTCTATGCTGATGATTAATCGACAGGTGAGCCATTTTTGTGTGTCACGGGAGTTATTGTGTTTGAGATGTATCTATGAAAGGCAACTTGTGCGGAAGGGGCAAAGAATTTGCATTGCAGCACATTCCTGATAATTATATCCATTTATAAATGGCTTAGGTTTCCTCTCAGGCATGCAGGCTACGTCTGCCAGACAATTAGCATGTAAAATACACAGAAGGCGAGCTCTGAATATCTGAGAGTCCTTTAGCGCACGTCAGTGTCTTGCTATGGGATAAATAATGGAGAAGGGATTTAACTCTTTTATTTTATCCATTTGAATTTAATTTAATAATCCTGTTAGTCAGCATCACTGTCACAATATTAAGCTTGATAGGTCTAACCTGAAATACCCACTTCAGGCAGGCAATGAAACACTGAATTTTAATAACATTTGGCAGCTGAAAACTTCTTGGAATGATAATCTGGATTCACAAAACCACATTTTTGACTGGAGTTTACTTTATCAATAATCCATTTGCATCTGCTGTACATAGAAAATATAGTTTGGTATTATTTGCACAGTCAAGTCTCATACATTTATCCTTTAAATAGTAATAATAAAGGTCATAAAGTCAATTATTACATCAAGACAGAGTACATTGTATTCATATGTAGCTTGTCCGACCCCTTAATTTCTTATCTATGTATATTAAATTACCTCTCTAATACATGAGTGTGTAGGTCTGAAGCAAGCATCCAGGACTGTTATTACTGAGTAATTAGTTTTGTAGCTCAGCGGGACATGCATTACTGAGCAGACGGCACATTTTCCTATAAGTTGTCCTGCTCTCACTGTCCAATCCACTCAGCATGCTGCTATCCAAGGAACAAGCGGATGATACATAATAAATTAACCGTCATCTACGTCATCCACAGGAGGTCATAAAAGCATGAGTTATTACTGTATCAGGCACCAAAGACAGAGAAAAGCTGAAAGTTAGCACTAAGGCTCCACAATTAATTTAAGTTTTTGTTTCTTTTCCAATCACTTTGTGTTTATGGAACTAAATTGTACCGAGCCAAAATGTATTTAAACTTTTAACATCATGAGTTATGATGCTATACAAAGTAATTATTTATTGATTTTATAAAGCATCTTTATTATATCTATGCACATTCACTGCAGTGCCGCAATTAATTTATCGCCATTCTTCTCTAAATCCAATGAGGCAAATATACAAATTTGGCTGTACAAGGATATTTATTCTGGAATACGCTTTGTGCCCTTCACAACCATTTGTGTTATTAAAGAAGCAATAGAAGAAGACGTGCAATTTAAAATGATACAATTCCATCAACAAAATATTAAAAAGTGAAAACCACGAAGAAAGCCCCAAAAATCATAAATCCTACGTGGACTAACCGCTATCAAATGGCTGAATTTTGCCCTGATAACAGAGGTTATCGTCCTCATCTGCTCTCCTCCTAAACAAGTGTGAAGTCGTAGCAGGGCCACAGTGATGGGAAGCTTATTGGAGTCCAGGCCAGAGCTGCTTCAGTTCCACTCTAATCAGCACTTCGCCAAACAGGAAATCTTGGTGGATGAAATAGCTCGAACCACAAGTACACTGCACAACTGTCTGGAGCTCCTTCACCCTCTCTGAATTAACTGTGAAATTGCATTGGAAAACAAACCAAGGTCAGCTAAGGCTACATTTTCTACAACTGTGCTCACAGTTCTCAATCTTATTCTGCTGCATTATGGAAGCATATTTGATGGCAGGAGATTGGAGCAGCTCAAAACTGCAAGTCAACCTTTGACTTGTTTATTCGACCAGAATTAGATCTGTGGGTGAGGGAGAGCGAGAGCAACAGATGACTGAACATACAAGAGGGATTATGAAACCAAACTTGAGCCAGCGACAGGGATTCTAATGCTTGTGATCAAAGCCGCTCACTCGCTCCCCCTGACCACAAACTGCATCTGAGAGCAGAGCAGCACCTGTTCAGTTTGACCTGGAAAAGGGTCAACCTTTAGCCTGACCACGTCAGACTCAATTCTGTTCAGAATGTGAGTCTGAAACTGATCCACTGGGCTGTGATTATGGGGCGTGTTTCAACCGAACCAGGAAAAAAAAAATGCCTCTTCGCTCAGTCGCCTCCTTCACCTGTTGTAGGCGGGGCTACAGTTCGGCTGCACCCAGGCTAGTCAAACTTCCTATTTAAATAATTTAAATTTATTTGAAATAAAAAAAAAAACATGCTTTCAATATAATCCTTCAAGTGTGCAGTTTGGTATTGTGTAACTGACCCTATTGCCTTTTGCGAGTGCTTTTCTAGTTTCTAATGTGATCTCTGAACAGGTTTTTGATTTCCTCACTTTCTCTTTTATGAATATTTTCAATAAAGAATAAATAAATAAAGCGCATTTTGACTTTTGTGCACAATGCTGCCCGTAGAATCTGAATGAGCCTGATTTGGGGTGGTTGGGTTTATTGTGATTCGATCTGACTCCATTTGGGATATATTGTTTATTTCATAGAAATCTTATAATTAATATCATCTATATTGAAAAAAATAAACTTGCAGCTGCTTTTTGACTCCTAAGATAAAAATAGTCATCATAGAAAGGATGATTTATTCACACAGCACTTATTTGTGCTGCTATTTATATAGCTATATTATTCATAACATGACCCAAGACTCATTGAAGATTTGAGGGTTAAGCTCTGTATCTCCACTGACTGAATCACCTCTGGTCTGGGGTGCAGAATGTGGCTCAGTTGAGCCAGACAGCTGCTTGATATGAGCTTAGACTTTTTCCTCTCGCTTCCAAAATCCTCTGTGGTGTGCCATCACTGTAACAGTGTCGATGTGGAGACAGCAGATAGGGTCAGTCACTGGGGGGATGTGAACTCACATTACTCATATTTTATCCACAGTCATCCTGCAATGCTCTCTGCTCTCCCTTCCTCCTGAATTGTCTTCTCCTTTAAAATGTGTCTTTTTAAACGTTTCTCCGATGTATTTTTATTTAATATCATTAATTCCTTATGTAAAGCTCCTTCAACTGCCTGTGTAGAAATGTGCTAGATAAATAAACTCCCCTTGCCTTGCCTTTTGAAGCTGTCCCATAAATCTTTGTGACATAAATTCATGGTGTGCTGCTTATGACTCAAGGGTTTTTGAAGGCAGCTTTTGTGGGCTCATTATCTCATATTTTGGGCCAAAAACAAAAGTATTCATTATTTTCAAATCAGGATGTTATTCCTGGCATGACGGAGAAGGCTCTGAAGGCGCACTGCTGCAAATGGAAATGAATAGAAACTCCAACAATATGTGTATGAACAAATAATGCATGAACAACATTGTTTAAGATGCATTCAGTTTCTGTGTTATGGCTCGACACGTGTTATTCTTTTTATTTATCAGTGCTATTCATCATCATAAAACAAAACAGTAAATGTGTTTTAATGTGTGTAATGTTTTGGCCTTGTGCTCTCCAGCAAAAATTATTTAAAAATAGAAATAACACTTTTGGGCAACTCTCCCACAACACAAAATGCAACCTCGGTATAATAGAAGAGCCAGGTGAGGCTGAGTCATCATTGTGTGAAATGGGCTGTACATATTCTCTTTTTCTTCACATTTGAAAGTGTTTGCATGTGAAAATGATCTACACATAAGCTCAGCATTTATCTACCAAACACCCTTTTCTCTGTTTCAGCATGTGTGTGTGTTGTGCAGGTGGCAGGTTTAAAGTATTAGCAACCTTTTTATTTTAAACACTGATGCCAGATGTGTGTTTACGAATGATTCAGTTCAGATTAAACTCAAGAGGAAAAGAAATCTGAAAATCTGCACTAAGTTGAAATATCAGCGTGTCTCTCTGACATTGACTGACAGTACTGGCCGAGGTTGAAACACTGCATGTCTGAATTTCAAGTTTTGACAAGCTGTTGAAATACTTCCATTTTTTTTTTACTATACATGTTGAAAAATTGATGCCCCTTGTTACCAATTGGCCTCTCTTGTACCTCTTGGCCCCGTTGATAGAAAATACAGCTTTCACATCCCAGCGAAATGCCTTTTTATCTTTTACAATTGAGTTTAGTCTTCAAGTATTATTTATGTTGTCATAATGGATGGCTAATAATACAATGTTTTCCTTGGCTCCTAATTTCGAGTTAGTCAGGCTACAAGCCTCCTGTTGCATGCTGATCAGCACATAGGCATAATGAGCCTCATTTGTATCACTATTATTATCATTGCTGGATATGATTAGCAATGCAGTTTTGGTACTTGCAATGCAAAAGCAAGAAAAAAAAGCAAGGACAGTGGAACAAGCCATTTTCATGGCTTTATAGGAGCTTCTTCAAGCCTCTTTGACGTACATTCATCTAGTCCAGATTTGAATGCATATTAAAATTTAATTTTTAATGTGATTAAAAGTCTGTATTGAGTTAAGTAAATGGATGGTTCTTACAAATGATCAACCATCCACATCTTACCAGGATGTATAAGGTCGTTTCCTTTCAGTCAGTTAAGTATCTGTAGTCTTCATACATCAGCAGTAATGCTGTGTGCTCCGTCTGCACGCTCTAATTTGAGGGATGTGCTTTGTAATTATGCACAGGTCAAACAACTACACCACCTCCATTTATTAGTTTAATCTTCCAAAACGGCAACGAGATGTAACAAAATAGGTACATGACCTTCTTCTTCTTCTCTTCACGGAAAAATCGAAACAGCCTCCAAGTGCAGTGAAACAATAATATCAAAACAGGTGCAAACATGAGCTCAGGTGCAAAGAGGCCATTATTGTGTGCAAATATGACTCACCAAATGCACCTAGATAATTACAAATAAACAAACTAAAATAGATACATTACACATTTTTTGCAGCTTGATTTTTAATAAATGTTTTAGTTGCTTATTAATTAGTTGACATTGTTGACAGCATGCTTATTAACTAGTTTGATTAATAAGCAAGCTGCATACAACTAATAGTTGACTGGTTGGAGGCAAAATGCTCAGATTGTCACAAGCGCTGTCCAGGGTGCTGATTCTGGAGCTGTCCCAGGCACTCACCATGATATGCACTGACAGGACACAATTCTGCTGGCAGGACCTGATGCTTTTGACGACTGAGGCCATAATTATTATACAGTGGTATTTTTAGCGCTATTTAGCAACATTATGTATATTATTGTGCACATGATATTTTAGAAGACATTAGTTCCGTCATTTAGGATTTCCAGTGTCCCCTAAACAGCAAATACGGATTAAAAAAAGGCATTTTCTGCCCTTGGAAGCACATTTGGGGTGCTGTATATTTGTGCCTCCCAGACACTGTTTCCTCCTCAGCAGCGGCCTCTCTCCCCCGGCTCATTAGCAACTGCCTGCTGCTTTTAAAGGGGATGAGAGGAGCTGCTGTGATTGCTCATTAGTGATCGTGGGGAATTGTGCCATGCTGTATATTGCTAAGTCAAACACTCAACCTTTCTGAAATCACTTTTCTAGGGTGGGTTGGGTATTTTATTTTATTCTTTTGCACACACCTACAGGGTTGAGCTTCCAAGTCACTAAAACCGAATGACACTAAGAACACACACCACGTTTTGACGCCATTTCACTTGGATTATGTCAAAAGCAGCATGATTTTGAGTGTGAAAATGTGCACACCGCTCTGCGTGTCGGTAGATTAGGAACTCTACATTGCACGTAGATGAGAATTTGAATGCATTTGTCAGTGCAGTTTGAGAGTTTAATCCCTGCTGGTGACCTGCATGATCCGTGTTCTCCAGAAGAGGTTATTTGTCACTTAAATCACCTTCCTAAACGAGGGCTAATGTGTTTGAGGTTAACAAATGGAAGTAAGCTAAATAAATTGGCCTACATCTCTTAGTTCATAAAGGGTTGAAAAGTGAGATTATTACAGTCCACATAAATGACTTGCACTATGTCCTTATTGTGACATTGAGAGAAATCAATAAATATCACACATTCAGACATTTATCTTGCCTTATCAAACAATTTTCTTTCAGACTCACCCATCTCTTTACAACAACTGCAGGCTATTTTCTTTTTATTGAGTTATTATTTTCTTTCAGATTCTTAGATATGTGAATTAGCTGTGTGTGTCCTGATCCCCCTGTCTCTCTCTCTGTCTGTTGTGCGTGGTGGTTAAGAAACAATGTGATGCTACATCTGTTGGAAGGTTTTCCTTTATAAATAAATAAATGTTTGCATGACTGACATGACTGATCCTGCATTTCCTCAGAGCACTTCAGCATTTTTTTTGTTTGACCCGATGTCAGCCGTTTCCACGCTGACTTTACGCCATGACTGTTTCACTTTCAAGCTGTCGTTACAGCCGAGACTGTCTCCTAGAAGATAAATTCTTCTAATTTGTTGAGTCAATTAAATGCTGAAGGGAACTGCTGTCTGTATGTTTACAGGCACACAACCTGACAGCTGTTCTCAGATTCAGATTCAAACATTTATAAATGCTGATTGGCTCACAGATGTATGTGATATTGCATTTTCCAAATGTATCCTGCCCACATCAAATCCACAAGAAAAACACATTAAACAAAACAGATCTCACAAGATATAAAATAAACAAAGTGACTTGTGTTCACTCCATCACAGCTGATCATTTTCAAAAACTTTAATCATGATTTGAATTCTACTAAAAAACCTAAATCTGAAACTTTGGATATGCATTTTCTTGGTCAAACATAATTGCTGTGTTCTGTATTCCCAATGGAACAAACCTTTGAAATAGAAGCAGCAATTCTGATCTATCTAGATATTATTACAATATCCTAATAATAAAGACCACATCATCTATATATCCAGAATGTATATCCATAATTTATCAGAACTTCTGCATCTACCGCTCGTGTTTTTCTGAGCTGCCCTGAAGCAAAATTTGAACATAATAGTCTGAAATACAGTCGGTCTCTGTGGTTTCCGAAAACAAATATACATCAGCGACACTACGCCGGTGATTGCATCTGTAGAGGACCTCATGATGTAAAAAGAAGAAGTGTGAAGATATTGTTTTTATTTAATAAAGCATATTGAGCTGTTCATCCATGTGCGACAGCCTTTGAGGAGTAAAAACATTTCTATCATAAATTACAGGAAGTCATATATGCTTCACCGTGCACTGTGACAAAATATACAACTTGGACAAATATTATTCAAGCTCGGCATTTAAATAACACATGGTCAATAAAACAGGCGAACACACTGGGAAATAATCAAAACGACATTAGTGGATTTTATAATTGCTTTTGAGAGGAGAGTTAGAACCTACAGTGCCCATAGGCAGCACTTCTATTTCAGTTGTGTATCTCTTCAATGCTCAAATGACCTTGGGATGCAATTCAATCTGCAATTCAATCTCTTCCTCTCGCTTTTGAGCTTCAATTAGACTGAAGGCACAAAGGCACAAAGTAAATGTGACTGGCTGGAGAAGAAAAAGAGGAATCCAATCTAAAATGGCTCTCTGTGCTTCATGCACATCTGGCACATTCTTTCTGTCCTGACTTTGGGCTCCCATCGCTCACACTGAACCCAACCAGTTCATCAACTGGATCTTAAGATGCATTAACAGAGATACGTCTCCCAGCGCGTGCATGATATATGATATATGTATTCTTGCATTTTGAAGGACAGCGCTTCAGTTCAAAGCACTCGCTCTTTTAATGTAGTGTTTGCTGTAAAAAAAAAAAAAAAGAAAAAAGAAGGAGTCATCTGGGTAGTGTTCGCTCCAGCCAGAGGAGATTATTTCTCTGAGTGCCATGCCAGGTAACTTAATGAGATGCTGAGACCACAGAGAAGACCTCAGCATATGCCCGAGTGTCGCTTCTGTTTAGGAAGGCAATATTTTCTGAATGGGGGAACATTTCAAGTTGAGTTCAATGGCTCTTATGCTAAGAAACATATGATCCATTTCATGCAATATGCATACACGGATGCAGAGTACTTCTGTATTGTATTATATACACACAGGAGTGTTTTTATAACCCAACAACAAGATGCATTATAGCAAATGGCCTCACTGAGAGCAAGGACACTAAACCAACTGAACCCTAAGCTCTTTGAAGGAGTTTCTGCACTTTTGTTTCTACACTGTGGCCTCGTATTTTACTGCAACCTCTATGGAATCAGCAAAATCATGGCTAGAAGTTAAAATGGCATACATCATAAAAAAGAACAAACACAGGTTAAATTTCTCTGATATTTCTATTTTATTTGAATAAAATGGAATTTATATATCCAACAGTTTTCCAAGGAATATAGAGAACACATGTTTTGCATGCACTTTTCTCCTGTCCTCTCCTCTCGGTTTTAAATGAACCATGGAGAATAAAGTGATTTTGACAGAAAAAGTAACCAAAACAAAGCTTAGAGTTGCAACATTTCTAATAGAAACTTTAAAAACTGACCTTTAAAAGGACTGTTGGGAGTTCCGGCAGTAATGCCTGTTTCATTCTATGATAAACTGTATTTTTAGCGATGTGAAAAAGTTTCAGGGGTTCAGACATATTCCAGTGAACTACCAAATGATAGTCATTACAACAGCAACTCTGTTTTATACAATTTGATATCATTTTCCCTGCTTAAATACTACCCTTCTGAAGTTTAATGTTTACTTTTACACTGGTAATGAAAGGTTGTTGACAGAGCTGTTATTTTTGTCCTCCAGAACGAAGCAGCAGAATCACTACGTCTCCCACACAGTCTATATATATATATATATATATGAAGCTAGCAAAATATAAAATCTCAGAATGGCAGAAGTTTATGAGTGTATGGCTTGACGTATGTGTGTTAATTTTTTTTGCATATGTCGGAGCAGTGCTGACAGATATTGGCAAAGATCTGGGTTTGTCTGACCTCAGTACATTGAACTAGAACTGATGTTTATTATATAATAATGGAGCATACTAATAGTTTTTTTTATTGCAGAGGATTACCTGTTTTTAGAGGGAGAAAAATATGCTCCAAATTAATTATCAAACAGAAAATACTGCAGCCAAGACAGAAGGAAAGTCACTTCCTGGTTTTCTGTCAAGTAGTTTATTACTATAAAAAGGTGCAAATAAATACAAAAACTTAACAGCAATACATATTAATTCTGAGCTCAATGAGGATAAATGAGTGTAACAGTGTGATTTTCTTCTAAGACTTTATTAGTGAGTTGCTATTTCACATCATCGTTAAGTAAAAAGACAGTTGCAATTTGTGTAGTTAAATTATTTATGCCATTAAGCAGAAAACAGCAACATTGGGCTGTGTTTTCCATGGAAGCAGGTGTATTCTGGGATGTATTCGCAGCTCGTCTCTGGGGCGGGTGAGAGGACAGGACAGTATGAATGTGCTGCACAGCGTGCATCTGGGCCCAGTCAGGTGTCCTCTTAACTACCCCTCACATGATGAAGATTAAGATGAGCGGGAAATGAACCTCATCTCTCTGTGTGATTAATGTCCACCAAGTGTAATTAAAGACTTTTAGTTAATTCCCCTGTCTCTGCTCCCAGGTAACCATTTTGAATCATTTCCTCCGGTCGCCTCTCTGTAATTGAATGTCTTCATTATATGGACTACAGCAGCTGAAATTAAATGTATAGCTGTGTGTAAGACAGTTTGTTAAATCTGCTTATTTTTATGTTTTGGAACTGAATGGGAATTTCAGAACATAATTCAAATGGTCGAGAGTCGTGAGGATAATGTTGCTTTGAATGACAATGGAAACAGATGTTGCTCTGATGCTTTAGAAATAGTTAATCACATGGAAACATGTGCCCTGTTAGAGGCTCTCGGGACACAAATGTTCCACTGCTTGGTCGGTGTGCTCGTGACTTCAGGGATCACCTGACCTTTATTCTAGGGCCACCATGAGGTTGACATTTGTGGGGCCTTTTTCAATAAAATATCTAAAAAACTATTGTATGGTTGCCATCAAGTTTGATACACAAATCCATGTTGCAATTGGGATAACAAAAGTTATCATAGCTTATCCTGAGACCTTTCCTGTTGTTGCCACAATTGAGTGGAAATGTGTGGTTTGTGCTATAGTACCAGCCTGATGTCACTGGGTTGTTTGAAGTGTCCTTTTTTTTTTTTACAGCTGGTAACTTGGCAACTAAGAAAGGTTAAACCACCACACACATTCAGTGGAAAAGGGACTTCAAGGACCGTTTGCCTTTTGTTAATACAGTACATGTGAGATATTTCAACAGAATAATGTCACGATCAATTACCATCCGTCAATAGGTCAAATCCTATAGGCCTATTCATACTGCCTGTATATTTCAATTAAACCTATACAATAACACAGGCTTACTTTCCAGCAAGACACTGCAATTACTGCAGCAATAATGTCAGTACTTTAAATGAACCAATGGAGAATTCATGTGACGCAGGTGCCACTGGTCTGAACACAGACTAAAAGGTCCTCCTATATGCTGCCAAGCTGGTGACTCACACGGTCTGCCCCTGTAAGGTCCACTCAACATCAATAACACAAAACATTTTGCTTTAAATCTTTGTCATTGCTTTCTTATTTCCTCAGGGGGCGATCCTTTGTGTTCACAATAGGCCACACAAAGACCTTTGAACTAACTTTACAGTGCATACTGTGTATAGAAATGTTTCTTTTGTGGCGGCTGCATGCCAACATCATTTACAGCATAAAGCGAGATATGGATTTTTCTTTTTTCAGCACGATAAAAGGGACAGTTAGCTTTACCAGTATTGACAGCATTTCCAGTTCAACTTTTCTAACTTTACTTTTCAGTGAACATTGTCTGAATGCATTTTGCCTGCCATCAGCCATTATGGAGGGCTGTTATCGCCTCTTATTCTCCTTGCTCTTCAAAACAAACATTTGAAGGAGATAGGCGACAACATCCTTTTTGTGATAGGAAGCAGTCGGGTTTATCTTCCTAATTTTGACAAACAAAGCGCTACCTGTCACTTAAAGAACCACAACACGGACCTTTTCCATTGTTTACAATTGCTACTTGAAGTTTATTTATACACTGTGCAGTTTTGTTTGCATTGACTGGTACGCAACAAGGAAATGTTTTCACTTCCACTGCATACAGAATACTTCATGCATTTTCACTCGGGCTCACTGCCCTGTTCTATAGGAGGCTATACCTGCACAGGCTTGGTCTCAACTTGTTAATATGAATTTAATATTTTATGATTGAAACTTTATGGCCCTGCAGCGCTCTCATTAGGAGGACTGTTCCTGAGCCTTGGTGAGAAGCAGAATGACCAATCAGCACTGGCTACTTTTTCTCCAACTGGGCAAATTACCACATGAAAAGTATTATACCCAACTTAATTACATTCAGCTCACAGCTGTAAGGCAGTTTCTGAGACATCTATGAAAGTAATGGCCGGAAGCTCTTTCTCTCTCTCTCAGACTTCAGCTGCATTATTGTACAGTATGTTTAATTTGACTCTGTTTGGCACTGAATTACTTGATGGAAATACTGATACAGAGCTGCTTGCCGTTTCTGTGACAAACTCTTTCTTTCTCCATAAACAAGTAGTTTTATTTATTCATATGTCTTAAATTTCTTTTCTCTCAGAAAATCAAGGTTGAATGCAATTACCGAAATCTTTTTTCACAGTTCCATCTCTTGAATTTGTGTTGTAATGACAAATACATTTACATCAAATCCCAGCAGAAACATGTTTATCAAAGGCAGAAACCGTCTTATCTCTCGGCCTCTAAGCGTTTTCTCCAGGATGACTAATTCCCTAGTTTATTTCACGTGTCAAACCACTGGCATTGCCATTATGTTGGATTAGTTTCACTCAACTTTCTGTTGTCGTCTGACAAAAAAGTAAATCTTGTGTAAGCCGTGCATGCAGGTCTTGGAGACAGTTGGCTAATTAAAGTGAAATGGGGCAGATAATAGCTTTTAAAAACATTTCAGCCATTTAATGAGCTTATTATTTACTATGAAAAGGAACGTGTCACCACCACCCCACCTCCACCACCAGCAAGAGCTGCCACCCACTCTAATTCCTTCCTGCTGTGTTCAGACTTGCCGTCCATAAATTTCAATGACTAAAGAAATATTATCACAACTAATGAAATAATGCTTCGCCCACTCTAACACCCAGAGGTCCCCTCTGGGCAAACTGTCTCAAGTCATTCTAGGAAGATGGTAATTAAAAGACAAACTACGGCTTGAATGAAATGATCATTTGCAGAGCCGAGGTCCTCCACAGAATGCAAATTTAATTTAAAAATATGCATGTGATTACAGTTTTATGATGGTGTCAGGTTTTTTTATACAGCATTGATGGTTTTTCCATTAGGGGCTTGAAATGATGCTCCAGTGTCGCAGTTAAAAATGGGGTCACTCATGCATTGGCGTATTGGTTCTAAAGGCTTTCTGTAACCATTCAGCGCTGAGGCGCTCTTCATTTACATTCAGAGGCTGAGAGCATGTCAATGATGTTGATTTAATGAATTACGTCTGTGCACTGCGCCAGTCGAACAATAAATTAACCCCTTTATTTTCTCCCCTTCTTCATCAGCGATTTGTTTTCATTGCTGCGCATCAGGTAATCTCATCCATTTCACGATCCTACCTGATTATGAAATGGGTGACAACAGAAAGTAGCATGGGAATTGACAATGAGAAATATTCAGCTGCAGCTTTGATGGCCCAGGCCCTTAAGCTTCCTTTTCCAATGACTAGAGTCGGGCAGTTTACTGAGCACAGATAACTGGAGGAGAATGCCGTATGTCCTCTCTAATGAGAAGGTTCAGGTCATTGTGAATGCAGCTAGCTAAACCTCAGAGAATGGGGCTGCTTGGAGATTTTTTGGGTGATTTATGAACTGAAAAGTGCCAATTAGCACAGGACAAACCGGCAACATTATAGACGGTGGGAGCAGAGGTTGCAACAGTGAACTTGACCGTTGATGGCTCCATCGATCAAGGAAGGATTTTAGTCTCAGAATGAATTATGCCGTCACCGTGTTTGCCACCAGAGCGCAGGAGAACTGGGTCAACTGGATGACGGAGTGTGTGTGGCACTGGGCCTCTTCAGAGATGTCTTTTGAAGCTTTTGATAGGTCGAAGCCGATCACTGTCATTGTTGTGTACCATCTCGGTTTTGATCTCTGACTTCAAAATGACAAGAGAGTCAGAGAATCAAAGATAACGCGCAATCAATCCGTTCCCCAGTGACAGCTGGAAAAAAGCTGTATTTGAGCACAAACAAAGAGCTGTACACAGGATTTGTATAAGCTGCTTCATCTGCACGTTGGTGCCAAAGAAAAAAATTAGAGGAATATATGTCTTCAGGAGTGCCATGCAACAGAACCTGACCTTGTCACATTGAGTGCAAGCCAGCAGCCGAGCCTGGAGGTGTCACCACTGACAGCCTTACCACAGATTAAAATTCTCCCACTTTTTTTTCCTCCTAACACCCACCTTCCATCGACCGCCTTTCAGCTCCCTCCCAACCCTAAAACACCCACTCGTCCTCATTTGTATTTATCATCTGGTGCTTATTTCATATTTTCTCCTGTTTTCACTGACACGTACAAAAAAATAATGTCTGCTTTGGAGCAATTAATGCTGGCATGTTGTTCCCCGTCTTTGCTATGCACGTTGTGTATGAATACCCAAAGGTCAGTGGAGGCATTTATGGGCCTGGTCCTCCATTACTCATTCTAAATGTGTAGTTTGACACTCGTGTCCCTCGTGGCCCCCCCTGGGACTCATTTTTCTCTCCAAAGAGATGCATGGATGCAAACCTGCAGCGGGGCAGGACTTTTACAGCAACCCAAGTGCTTCCATTATAAGAAGTCGGCGGTGTTTGCTTGTATGTGTATTGATGCAATTCGTCATAAAGAGTTCTTCTTGTGAGGGCAGATGGCAGGTGGTGTTGATCAAGTTGGCGGCTAAGATGTGGGTGTGTGCATCTATATCTGGTTCGCAAGCAGGTGGCCGCTGACACTTACATTTTCCGATGGTTACAGAATGAGCAGCTGAACAAGGGAAATGCAAGCACCAGATAATTCAAGGAGAAGTTTGGAAATAGTCTCGATTTCTTTTACTGTCAACAAATCCCATGCAAAGACTGAAGGTTAACCCAAAAATGTTTATTTTTGGAGACATTTGAAATAAGACAGAATAAAGTGATTTTGACAGAAATATCACAGTTTTAAGCTTTGTTTTGATGATATATGTACCAAATTAGTTTTAAGTAATGTTCAGATTTCTGTCCTGCAACTGTTGTATTTACTCAGAGACTCTTTGAAGACAGGCATTAGCGGGACTAACAAAAAAAGAAAAATGAAAACAAATCTCAAAAAGATTCCATAGACATTTAATACATGATAACACATGGTAATACATTCATTTCATCTGTGACATCGTCCCAGTGAAAATCCTCATCCAGCGTGTTTCTATTTTAGAACTAATTCATTTAATTTTATCCCAGAGGACACCACAACTGAATAGAAAATCAAAGATTGGGAAACAAACTTACATTAAAAATTTAACAGTAAATAGGTCCTGCATAGTAGAGAATATATTATGTTGCGATGGGCTGCTTGGTATGCGTCAAAAAGTGGGGATGCTGTGAGCGCAACATGTTCTTTTCAGTGTTGGGTGTTAGAATCATGGCATGGTAATTCCTCTTCATTTGCGCTGCATAAATTACATTTTCACTGTGACAGCAGCGCTCGCCCTACACAGCAGCCCATAGCCACTCCAACAATTAATTTAATATCTGAGAACAGCGTTCATTTGTTTGGCTGTGAGGGAATTGAAATCCTAATGAAATGGCTCCTCTCGAATAGAAGTCTCTGAATTATGCCACAGTATATTTGTGTGTTCATGCTGGGTTTTTTTCCAGTTGTAATATGGCTCACCTGAAGGATCAGGTGATGATAATTTGGGCTGAAGGAGTGCGGTTCTAATAACACAACCTAAGAGATGTCTCTTTATCGCAAATTAGGCGACAATTATGATAAATAAGAGACACTCATCTGTGGAGCTGTATGCATTATGATTAATGTTGCCAGGCGGAACAGCAACTATGCAAATAAGCTATTGTCAAGGGATTACATGAATCCATCATTCTATATGCCAGAAATCCTAACACTGTCAACACAACAGATAACAAATCCACGCCGAGGACAAGAGGTAGAGATTGGCTTGTTTGTGACACTGCACAAGTGGGATCAGGGATGTCATCCACACAGCAAAGCTGCTGAAATCAGAGCCCGGAGGTGACAGATGAAAAGGCAGTCCAAGTCAGTTTCACCGAAAAACAACTACCTCCCAGAGTGGCCTTTATTTGGCACAGCAACAATCTTAATCTGGAAGGGATTTACTTTTGTTAAAATCACCCAGTTTAGACTGATGTACAAAGAGTCGTCATGAGTAATCACCCGGAGCTCCATTGCTGTGCAACAAGTCCCTATAAATGGCAAATTCAGTATGTAAACTAGCACTGCCTGACAAAACAATTACACATGCACATGTATTGTATGCATGTTGATCCCTCTTACTTCCCCTATTCTCCATTTGGATGTTTTCATACATTTGACAGACACTAACCAGGCCCTTTTAGCCTTAACCTGAGCGAAGTAGTTTTGTTGCATGAACCCTATGAAACTGAAGACTTTTCAGTAATAACGGCTTAGTTTTTAGTGGCTGGCCATAAAATATTCTGATGTCGACATGACCGAAAATAGTCATGGTTATCATGAAACTGCAGGACTCAAGAGAACATGGAAGAAAGCTGCAGAAAAACACAGAAACAGGCCCAGTATAGACTATCAGACATGTTGTGGCAGCCCCAGCTAATGTCTGTAAAATGAGAACCATTAGTAACATCATTTTAAACACAGGTAAGCCTTTTCTTTTCAAATATGTTCATATTCACAACAGGGTGATTTGCATTGTATCACCTGGCCAGCAGTGTAGCTTCATTTCACCATTCAATTTTATGCTCTCTGAACAGGTCCACTACACCTGGGTGTTACTCAAGCTTTTATTACAGCTCTGCTGTTTTTATGTAGAAAGTAAAACACGATGAAATAAGGACGGAATCAAGTCGAGTCTCACTTTGTGTTTAGTTTCGCTTTTCGACTCGCTCACTCCTTTTCCTTTCTCTCGCTCTCGCTCCAAATCCCATCTCGAGCTTCAACTACCAGTGTGAGTTATTGTGTCTGTCATGTGGATGGGAGCGAAAGAGAGAGAAAGACAAAGAGCGTCCTCGAACTGAAATGACTTTGTAACAAGTATATGTGCTGACAATCACGGAGCATGTTGTAATGTGCTACCTTGCGTCATTAACTTAGGCTACGTTCAGACTGCAGGCCCAGAAGTGGCTAATATCAGACTTTCATATGTGCTCCTGAATCTGAATTTCTTTCTCCTCAACTTCAGCAGCCTCCATGTTTGTTTCTGTACTCAACATGCTGCGTGTGACGTCTTTGTCTTTGTGATAACGACAACCTGATCTCACAAAATTACATGAAATGAGCACGACTTCTTAACACTGCTGGTGGCATTTAATATGTGAAAGTTACCGACATTTAAGGAAAACAAGTGAATCTATAAAGGAACAAACAGCAGACTTTCGCCCAGGAGAACGGGGTTCGTGTCCCATGTGACAACAAAAATAAGCGACTTTTTATGTAACTCATTTCACGTTATTTTAGGGTTGAAAATGGAGCATGTTTGTGAGCCTTTGACCTGTTCTAAATATCTGATCAAAGAAGCTGCACGGTCGTAGCAAATGATTAAATCAAAACATCAATGTTGCATGTAGATGAATTTATTCCTTATCGTGTTGTGTTTCAAGCACTCGACATGTGTGCCGTTTGTCGCCTTTGTTGTTTAAATATCACTACATTAACCTTTTGATTAAGATAAAGAGTCACACAAATGCTAGTGGGCCATCTGGGATTCCGGCTGTAAACACTCGACTGCTGTGTGAGAGCTGCTGGAGCCATTAGCCTCCCAGTCAGATCTATCTTCGGCCATCAAGGGACCAGCAGACACTTGCTGTCAGAGGCCAGAGCAAAATTGATCCATTGTAATTGCATCCTGTGTGAAGTTAATGACTTTTTAAGGCAAAGTGGCCATCATTGTTTTGTATTCTGACAGAGATATGTAAAGGACCTTGACACGCACATATGCTAATTGGCTGGTGAGACAGCTGTCTTTATGGATGAGCTTGTCTTCCTTAAATGTCTGTGAAATTAGGGTGCAGGCTCAGTTTGTAGAGGTGAATTGCATCGTGCTGCTGCGAAGAACAATTCCATTATGTAATGTCACTTCTGTGTGAGAGGGTGTCGCCCCATGCACTGTGATTAAATCTCACTTATTCACCGCGTTGTGCACATCCATATCCATTTTATTTATTTGTGGTAATTGCCATCTGTTTATATTATTTAAAAAATACTGGTTATCATAAATTTGCATTTATTGGCCACCACACAGACATACAGTACGACACTGCGAATATCACGCTGATGCATTAACACACTGCAAATGGGAGCTCTTATAAACACAAAATGTGCAATATTTATGTCACCATCGGTTATGTTGGATACATAAAAAATAAGCTGTTCTGCATGGCAGCGTCTCATACCGAGCAACATGATCAACACTGAAGCGGGAAGTTCATTAATTTCCTGTGACGCCAAGTCACCAGGGAAACAGTGCTGTTTTTCACTATCAAAGGCTGTCAACAGCCAACGCAGTGGGCTTCTAGATTTCCCAATCTATGTTTGTTTCATGAATTTCAAGTTTATTTGGCACAAGATTGGTAGAGCTTGAATACAACCTTTCATTCTGCCTCTTTATGTAACATTTAACTAACACTTGATTTAAAAAAAAAAAATACAGTTACATGGCACTTTAGTGAACTCTCAGATCATTTCATTGACTTTTTATTATGGAGCTTTGCCAACTATATTTTACAGTGTTAATCATATGACACATGCAGATTCAAAACTTGTGATCTCAAGCAGATCTTATGACACCGAGTTTAAAGGTCGTGAAGCCATGATGGTGGTGGAATAAAATTTTTATTTTGAGTCAGAATAAGTCTGAGAAAAGTATTGTGATATCAGTCTGAAAAACAATCAGTGGCTTGTTGTTTGTTATATTGCTTGGATAAAATATAAAACCAGAAGGCATCAAATTATTTTTCTGTGAAAGTTAGGATAATTTGACTTTTAGAAAATCTTTTTGATCATCTCAGAGAATGTCGGTTCCATTTAGCTATTCTATCATTTGCAGTATTTACAAAAACACTTGGAAATGTCATTCTCATTTGCCCAAATGAGAGTTCCAATTTGAATTAAAATAGCAGTTGTTAATTATTTTGTGGACAACAATAATAAGGACTTTTCTAACATGCAGACACATGTAAATTTGAAAAATAGAGACAAGGGTGAGTATGTGCCTTTGCTCAAGAAGATTTTAGCATTTAAGTGGCGTTCCAGATTAGCTAGAGGTCGTCTTTGGATGTGTCTGAGAAAATGTCATCAGTCATTAGGACACAGTCCATGAAACACAATGCTCCATTTCAGCTGGAGTGTTTCCTTCAGGGATTTACAGGGATCGTTCAAGTTGACTGGATCCAGCCGACAACAGTAAATTGTTTGCTCTGAGAAATGAATCGGCAGGGCCGAGATGTTCTTTAGGCTGTGAGAGAAATGTCACAGAAACTTTACATCCTCTGTTTTTGGAAGGTGGAATTGGACAGCTTCACAGACATGAGACTCCGCTGAAGGCTCACAGTTTGCAAATTCACAGTTAGTAGGTCGAAGTCATGGACTGTTTGCTAACAAAAAATTATGCAGCACATGGAAGGCCAGATGCAAGCCTTGGAGACATTAATTTTAAAACTGATCGTCTTTGAAGAAAAAATAGCCTGATGTTCAAGTCTTTAAAATAATCTCATTTTCATAGTCACCCTGGCCTTGACTCCCTGCTTGGCACAAATACATTTACTTCAGCAGCCCTCTGGACATTGAAAAGTTATAAAACCAAATTTGGGAAGTTGTTTGAGAAGGACACAGGGTCCTTATTCAGAACAGTACAGTACACTGAAGGCTATTATAATTTAAATTATAATAAATCGTGGAAACCATCAAAGCAATATTGTGTAAATCTACAGTACGCTAAGCATTTTTCTGCAGTTAAATTCAATACACGCTGGGCTAGAAGAAGACTGTTTTCTAATGCCCATCACTGCTTTTATTAAAGGGCATTTATCCATTTGGTCCTTCTAGAGATTCTGTAATTGCACCTGTGCTCTGGTTGTTGGAACACTATTTTTCCTCCTGGTTAAAATGTATGCTTGCCCATTCTACCAATCTCCAGGGTGCAAGTGTTATATTAGTGCCATCTCGGCACTTCCAGGTCCAGTCCCTGCCAAGGTCACTTGGCCTGAGCTGCAGTTGACGGCTCCCAGTCAGCCAGGCCAGATGGTCCCCTCTGCACACATTACCTTCTGCTGATACCACTCTGAAGGTGAGGACATCACAAGTGACATTCAGTAGCAGAGTTTCAGCTGTCAGCAGTGGAGCTGGAAGCCCGAACCAACTGTGACCAATAGAAATGAGAAGGAAAGCTGTTTCCCCAGGATACTAAGCTACTAAAGTGTCCATTGATGTCTGATTGATGCTTCACTGAATGAGCATCTAGAGGAATTATTGACACAATTATCACTTATGTCTGCTGTAAGTTAAAGGCTAATTGTGCTACTTTATGTTTTGCTGCCATAACAATTGATTTTAGTGGTTTGAAGCCGTCCAGCAAGTCATTTTCACTCCTAAATTGTTGTAAAAGATTATCATCTTCTTGTCTATTATTTAAGATGTTTTTATTAATCCACCCTTCAGAAAAGTCTTTCCATTTTTCTGTGCTATTACATACGCAGTATATTGCACATGATGTACACATGATGGGGCAGTTTAGCAGAGCAGCTGTTAGGATTAAGTCTAACTTCATACAGCTGGCATTAAATGTATCACAGAAAGTGACATTTGGCTGAGTCACAAGCTCCTACCCATGTGTTCAGCTAAGCCTTTGACAGAGATGCTAGCTGAGCAGGACTGAAATCTGTATTCGCTTAGAATTACTAGTTTCCATATGACATCTAAAATTTAACTCACGATTAAATCCCATAGAAAAAAATATATATAGATAGTTAGATAACTAATCTTGAAGATATTTCCCAGATCATATGTGTTAAGGATTTTATTAAAAAAATAAAAACTTGGTTTTGGAGGTGGAGACCAAAAACGAGCAAAAAAAGGGAGTGGATGTTCTAATAAGGCCAAACAATCTCAAAATAAATAGAGCTGCTTTTTATGTCTGTCTTGTTTCAATGTCACATTAACCAGCTATTTTCTAGCATATGGAAATAGAAGAAAAATAAGATATATTGGGGTGTTTTGCCCCTTTCAAGTTGTATTTTTATTTATATGCATTAGATTGCACTTGTGACTCCATGTGATGTTCACCACTCATCATGCTTTCACATTTAGGACACTGAGCAGGAAACATTAAACTCTACTGAGCCAGAATGAGCAGAAAATGTAGCAGCCCAAATTGAATCTGTGAAAAACAAGGGCATGGTAATGGGGTGTATGAGAGAAATGCATCTAGAGGTGTCCTCTTAAGTCTCAGCTCATTATGTCGTGATCTCTGAAAGCTATATGCTGTCGCAGTCGGCAGCTAACCTCGCGGTGCACTCCATTTAAATGACCGTTCTCTATGTCTACTCTCTGTCTTTCTCAGCCGCTTTGGTCAAGAAAGAAGAGATGGGACGGGATTTTGAAAGTCATATAATTACCACGGAGTAATCAGCCCATTTAACAGTCGTCTTTCCTTTTGTTCAACATGTACAAAGGCTTAAGGATGGCTAATTGGGCAAGGGGGCTTACCCAAATGGTGCAGACTTAAGAAGAAAAGTGGCTTTCAACATAGGGAGATATGAAAGGCTTACGTCCTGTATGGAATAATTTTCTGATAACATTGAGACCACTCTTTTAGTTTTTGGAGAAAGGCTACAGAAAGGAAAACCTGGCTGAGTGCAGCTTGCAGCCACTGTGCTGCTTTGTGAGGAAAGACTGCCTGCAGCCTAAGATAAAATGACGGGAGGTGACAAATTCATAACGGCTTTGTGTTCCTACAATTCAGAGGGATTCTGGGGTTGGCCGGGAATAAGGTGACACGGCTGACAGGGATTTCATCTGGCTGAACTTGCCACACACTGCAGCAAGGAGACAATCCTCGACAAGATGCGTCTTGGAAAGTCAAACCGTGGAAGTTTTTTTTTCTGTTCACCGACTCAACCAAAGATAAGTCGTGCAGCGAGGTGGATACATTAAAATACTTAAAAACAAGAGTGGAATACATGGCAAGTTAAATAAAAGAACACTTATAACACCAGTGGTTGGAATAAAAACAGGAAGGGATATGTTTTTGTTCACTGAAGTGCAGAGGCATGTGCATTTAAAATGATGCACCAATATTTCCCCAAAACACCCTTCTTTTGTTCAAATCGACACACTCTTAAAATAATGGCCCAAGTAATATTTTTCAGGTTTTTCAGAAAATGCAAAAAAGCTGAAACAAATATTGAATATGATATTTGGGGGGAAAAAATCTTTGTGAAAAAAAACTGAGGTAAATATCGTCACCTTCCTAAAATAATGGCCTCATCACATAAATACTATATGTATGGGTATCATAGCATGTCTTCATGTCTATTATTGTTCATTTTTTCCTCTTTTGAAACAAAACATCCAATGTTTTGATTTTTTCATGAAATTATATTGTAATTGAAAGAAATAACATGATGCTGGTTAACTACTTTCTGTAGTTTACCAACATCTAACATCTCTTTTAGGTGTCACCCATAAGCCCAACTTATTAAATGACTCTTCTCATATTGTTTGAGTCCTAGAAATAAAATGGGAAAACCCAGCGTCACAAAACCAGGACTGAGTCACAAAGACTGAAATATCGGATGTGTTTCAAATGCTTTGCATTGCATCAGTGCTACAAATTGTGACAACCCATTGCATAAAAAAAAAAGCTCCCTCAGCCCTCTGTCAAAAGCCTGACGCTGCCTGACTGCTGAGCTTAAATACCTTCTGGAACGTACCATTACCACCAACTGCATGGGGAGGTCAGGTGACAAGAAGTATGTTAAAATGTCTTTTAAAACAGTTTAACTGAACTACTTTGACTGTTGAGTTTATGAGAAAACTCTACTAATGGTAAGGAAGACCAACCCGTGATAAAATATAATACCCAAACATTTATATTAACTATCAACCCTCACTTTGTCTTTAGCAGACTTGGTGGACTCCACTGAGGCGCAGCTGCACAACATTTCACCTGAGTGTGATTGCACTGCTGCATCACCTGGCCTCAATTAAGAGAGCAAAAGGTCAAACCACACCAAAAAGGATGTTCTTTACACATTACAAAATATATTACATATGTCATCAGTTGTTTACATGCCAATTAGTGTTTTAGCTCTTCTCTGTCACATATTTGAACAAATAAAACCCAAATAAAATGAGGATGATTACTTCTTATTTGAATGAAACTTGAAACATTCATGAAATACTGAAATGACTTTGAAGTGAATAACTGGCAGCTTTCCAGTTGTTTTATGCTTAATGAATTTAGAGACAGACTTCACTGTGGAAATGAGTTGCCCTCTCAACAAAGAACCTTTCTGGTTTGGCAAAGCATCACTGTATTGATTTTTTTTCCTGGTATGTGATACTGTAAGACTTCATCCTTATATATGAGGACCGTGGATTCAGCTTGTACTCAGGATTTACCAGAAACTGCTTAGATGCTAAAATTGCCACGTTCACTCCTCTGCTTCTCACACTCACCAGCATGCTTTCAGTATATTCTGAGTGAATGTGAGCCTTATTAGTGTGTCCTCAGTTTTTTTTAAAGCTCTTCTCCCATCAGTCACTGTACCTGCCAGCATCACTTTTGATGATACCAACAAAAAGAAACATTTCCACCTGCCAGCAATTGTGCTGCTTCCTGGAATATGTGCTTTGAAGATTAAAAAAGGAATAAGAGACAGATAGACAGAGAGAGAGAGAAAACACATTCTCCTACCCTCAGCCCCTGACGCCCCGTCTCCCAGCCCGCAGCACTCCTTTCCCCGGGCCACTCCCACCCACATGCACATGCGTTTCATCATAGCGGTTTGTGCGTAAGCCAGAATGATTCATCATCAAGGGGAACTGAGGGATAGGAGGTGATGCTGGGAGAACATCGAACTGAGAATCCCCTTCTTTTTTTTAAATGCACTTTATCATCAGTTCTCGTGTATGAGTGGGAGATGCTGTTGCATACAGCTGCGAGTAAAAGCATCTCTCCACCCTGCATGTGTCCTGCACGAGGACAGGAGAAACTTTCCATGCAATTCCTCCTGGGAGTGGACTGACAGTGCAGCAAGCACATAGAATATGACTATAAATAGATTTCAACAATGGCTCCATCTGATTTATGTGCCTGTGGTGAAAGTTGGTCAAATAAGCATGGCTTCAAGACAGCGAAAGAAATATTATTGTTTAACATTTACACACAAATAATCATTGCAATAATGGATAACATACAGTTCATATGATTGAAGAAGTGCATTAAAAAGGTCTTTTAAAACAGTTTAACTGAACTACTTTGCCGTTGAGTTTACGAGCAAACTCTACTAATGGTAAGTAAGACCAACCAGTGATAACATATAATACACAAACATATATATTAACTATCAACCTTCACTTTTCTGTAGCAGACTTGGTGGACTCCACTGAGGCGCAGCTGCACAACATTTCACCTGAGTGTGATTGCACTGCTGCATCACCTGGCCTCAATTAAGAGAGCAAAAGGTCAAACCACACCAAAAAGGATTTTCTTTACACATTACAAAATATATTACACATGTCATCAGTTGTTAGTATTTGATAAGATACAGTTCATATGATTGATTCATTATAAACTGTTGTGTTTGAAATCAAATTTCTGCCAGTGAAACATGTTTAATGGATTAACCTTTAATTGCTTTTATCTCAGAGAGGCTGCCGTGTTTGTGTTCATGTATGATTTGTAGATAATTAAAATGCTTTAAAATTAGAATCGAGTCAGTTTCTCATACAGAAGTATTCATTTATGCTGCAGCAATTGAATCCCTGCAGGACCAAATTAGACCTCAAACTTGAGTTGATTTCATTATTTACAATTACTGAAGAGCAATAGCTTGTTGCTCGGTTCATGTTGTCAGCCAATCAGATTTTTCTTATTTTGAGCTGGTGTACATTTATTGATTTATTCTTCCAGCAGCAGCGGGGTGTCATGCTTAAAGGCCAACTGTGTGACTTTATTAGTTCACTGCGGAGGCCAATCACTTACATCACTTAGCATTTATCTGGCTGCTGGATAGCAGATTGCTCTTTTTATTTCATTTCCAGTTTTCCTGCCCATCGCTCCATCTGAAGGACAGTTTTTCCCGTCCTTTGTCACTGGGAGGTGTCCTTTTTGAAATCACAGGTCCATGTGGGGGTTCACAACAGATGGGTCACCTGTCTCCTCGGCCACCTGGAGGGAGTTGAGAGAACACAGCAGGCTGTCAATCAGGCCTGGGAGCAGAGCGGGGGAGGGAAGAACCAGAGAAGCAAAAGAAATGAGTGCTAATGGGGGAGGGGTGCACCGTGACATTTCTGTGGGTGGTGGTAAAAAAAAAAATGGACAGAAAAATCTGTCTTGATGCATCAGTGATCTTTAACCGCAGCCCCCTACACATACAAACACACGAACTGTACATTTATGATTTACTTTAGATCCAGATTAGATTAAATTCCATACATTACGCCTATATGTTCTAAAAGTATTTTAAAAGACACAAAGTAAAGAGAAAGCTGTTGTTGAGACTCATGAGTAAAAGAAATGCAGTGTGGCTTATTTGTTGATATGCATGCATGACTTAAAATGTGACCTCTTGCAGGTGTGCAAAACATTTCAGGCACATCATGCAAGAGAAGGTGACGTTTCACCATCAGAGGGTCGATCGGGTTTGTTGCATCTCTTGCACAGACGCATGATTTTGTCCTAAATGAACCTGAAAAAGTAATCTCATTGGAATGACAAAGGAGCGCACTAAAGCTGAGAATCTCTGAAGGCACATTCCAGTCCACAAACACAAAATGTCAGCAGGCAGCTGGGTGCTGGCAAAACAAGTGGAGCCCTGGACTCCGTTGAAAAGAACAGCGGCGGTACCACTGTCCAATGTGGTTCTCTTTGAGGCCTCAAGACAATCTGCTCTCAGAGGTGAAAGCAGCCAGACTCGTGCAGTGATTGATGCTGGTCCCAGCCTACTATTCATCATTTTTTGTCTCCTAATTCAATCCCATTTGCCACCCTGCCACAGGTGTGCCACAGGTGTGGGTTCGTGTTGTGAAAGTTACAAAGATATCTGTTGTATCATGTGCATGCACCTGCTCCTTGTTTCCACAGTGAGGTAACATAAAAACATCTTGAATGTCACCAGACGTCAGAGACGAGACGTGCCAATCAATGTCGGGTTTTAAGTGCATTACACTGAGTCATCACAGTTCATGTTGCAATTGGCTGAGAAGTCCTTGTCTGAAGTAGATGTGAAAGGTGACATTGCTACAATCACAGCTTTCATTCGGACTGATGTCAGAAGTGCAGGACATTGAAATGTTTTACAGACTTTGTGAGCCGAGAGTCCATCCTCACCAGACAAACCACTTGGTCTGAGTTCACTTTTACACTTCTGCTACAATCACAACTGCTACACCAGCGAGATGGCGGCGAAGGACAGTCTAAAACGTAAATATGATTTGTTTCTTGATACTCAGCATAGCAAACACAGTAGATGCTTGTTCTGGTCTAACCAAATAAAGATGCAAACCGATCTATCAGTTAAATTTAACATTATAACCTTTTTCAGTTTTACACACCCAGAGATTTAGCTGTAATCATGATAAGGACATTATGTGCATGCAAACATTTTCTGACCCTTTGTGACTGTATGGACTGCCAGTACAAGTGTTATTATTGTCAACCTTCTGCCATGTATCGACATCAGGGACAGCACACTGCACGTCAACACATTAAAAGATTTTTTCTGCACTCCACCTCTGGGTGTGAAATGGGGAAAATAGGGAGAAATAAACACACGGAAATGGAGCTTAATTAGACCCTTCTCTGATAAGGGCTCGATATATATTGAGTAAGCAGAGGGCTTCCAATAAATTCTGGGTTGTTCCAAATGGGAGAGCAGGAAACAGAGGCGCATCTGATATAGTCAATCAAGTGCAATTAATCTCAGTTGGGGGTGAAGGTATGGGTTGGTTGTAAAGTGCCTCACACCCCTGGCATCATTACACACTCGGATGCCCGTTGCCTTTTAAGAGGTGTGCCGCGGTGGTCTATTTGTGCACCAGACCGTGCAGTGTACAAGCAAGGCCAGGGACATTACCCTCGCTGTGTGTCGCGACACTGTAGCCTCATCAAGGTAACCTGCGGAGACGCAATCTGTGAGAGGAGTTTATTAACGCTCCAACACTAATGTCACCTCCTTAACATTCCTTTTTCTTTGGCAGAAGCTTTTGTCCA
>CAFUXE010000032.1:517132-580524 GCA_903364295.1 Serranus cabrilla | reverse complement strand
CATTTGTTTTATTGTGTGTGTTTTCTGTGCTACTTTTCAATTACATTTTGTTTAATTTGGCCACACAACCCTAATTGTCGTCTGGGTTAAACCAATAATTGTTTGTAGGAAAAGTAGAACTCCAAATATTCATCATTTATACATTTTCAACAGCAAGCCTAAAAAAGCTTTTCTGTAAACAAGGCTGTTCGCATGAAAATAGAGCAAAGGTTTTGAAAATTATATTCATATTTGCTTTTTGTCTGACCTTCACTGGCACCAAATAGCACATTTTTATCCATCACAAAAAAAAATCTGACATGTTTGCCCGAGGACCATCCCATTTCAAAGGTGGATTTTGTATGTAGACAACAACCTAGTAATTTCCCTCAGCGCAGCAGCTGAGCACACTCGTCTGTGCGATGACAAACGGAAAGGGTTATCCGGTCCCCTCAGAATACCTCACAAACATCGCTCAGATAAACCTAATTTTGCCCAAGGCTCCCTTCACCTGCTTGGAAACTAGAGCAATAAATTTGCAAATATCTTCAAGAATTCCCACTTCTATGAACCTGCAGAAACTATACCTCCACAGGGGCATAACACTCTCCCTTGAGGACTTTGGGAAATATCGTTGAGGCCTTCAATTTTTTCTTCTGACTGTAACAATTACAAACGTCATGGAAGAAATATCACAAGCTCCATCAGCGGCCCTGTAGCACTTTTCAGGAGGTGACATTGCCAAATGTGTTGGCTGTTTATTTATTAATTTTCCTTTTTTTTTTTGCATAACATTTTTCATGAATATTAATGTTGCCTCATGGTGGGAACTGTTTGCAGTACTCAGTGGGCTGGAAGAGGCCATGAAACAAAGCTGGGAAAAATCATACTCACTTAGTGTGAAGTGGGAGTTGTGGGCTTTTGGTGCAGTGGATCAGCCACTGAAAAAAAAAAAACAACCGCCAACAATTTGATATATTTTATACATAAATAAACAGATTCAGGGAAAAACATCAAGCCAGCCAAAACTGGCAATTTCCAGTCAAATATTTAACATAATTTTTCTCTGACTTTCCAAAGAGCTGTCCAAGAACAGCATCACACCATCTTCCAAGAATAAGTCATGTGGGAGCTATGGGCTGACCTATAGTGGGTCTTTACCCTGAGACTGAAGCTGCTTTTAGAACAGACAGCCAAACTTTAGGTCAGCAGGGATTAATTAGCTTTTTGAAACCCACCCAGCAGATGTCAAGGTAATCTTGGGATGTGGGCTGCAGAGGTCAATGCAATATCTCAGAGCGGAGGGAACGCGAGCTGATCTCACCAGTGTCCAGCACTCTGCCATGTCAGTCCCAAACAGGCTGAGACCGCTCAGTGCAAACCTCCAGCCCTCATTCAGGCCTCATTAATGGCAAAGTGTGTAACTGGGTCACACTTTTCCTGCCTGCAGATATCAACATAACTTTTTTCCCTCATGTGTTTTATTTCAGACCACCCAGGGGTAACTGCGGAGTATGTGTGAATTGCTTTTTTTTTACATGGACAAAACTTAAGAGACTTGAAGATTTCTTTGGATAAATCAAGTTTTCACACTTTCAATGAGGGGAGATTGTCAGTTTTCCCTTGTCTCTTTTTATCTGGGTGAACAGAGTCTCACGTTGCCAGATTAACCTCCACTATTTGGGAACTCTGTGCCAGCACAGGAGGAAGCTCCGGCCAAACCCATTATCATTCTGTGAAAGGTGAGAAAACACTCAGGGTTGAGAGGAGTGGAGTTCAGAATTGTCAAG
Organism: Serranus cabrilla; assembly: GCA_903364295.1. NCBI lineage: Eukaryota > Metazoa > Chordata > Actinopteri > Perciformes > Serranidae > Serranus > Serranus cabrilla. The sequence goes on along the minus strand of CAFUXE010000032.1, from coordinate 578,755 downwards.
GGCTGGCCTAAGCTCTTACAGAAATATGCCAGGGGCAAATATTATTGTGGGAGATTTGGGGACAGTACCAGCACTTCTGTCAGGAATGGTTTATGCACGGCAACAGGGGAAGGAGCCACATGCAGATAGCTGAGGCAAAAATGAAGATTTTTAGTGATTTATTGAAGAGTCAATTTACAATCAGGTACTAGGAAGGCAGGTAAATAGAAAAGCAGGTGCAGATTAACTGGTACAGATGGCCAGGAAGGCATGAAACAACAATGTAGCATGGCAAACTGGCAGGGAGTGAATGGAAGTGGGCTGTTGTACAGTGGGAGAAGAGAGGCTGATGAGGGAATGAGATGCAGGTGAGGGGGTGGGTGGGGAAGGCCTGGCAACAGCAGAGAAGATGAGAGAAGAAGAACAGATGTGTAGGTAGGTGGGGCAGTCAGGGAAAATCTGAGGGTACCTACTGGAAGGATGGAAAATGACAAAGACGGGCCTGAAGAGAAGGAGAATAGGTGTGCTCACTGCAGATGATGCTGAAAGATTGTCATAACCACTCTGCAAACACAAATTCATCCTTTTGGTTTACAACTGTCTAAACTGTAATCTCTCCCAAATAATAAACAGAAGGTATCAATCTGGCCCACTTTGGCACAATCTGTACAGTTTTCACAGATGTTCGCCATCATCAGCACACAGCGGGTTAGCTTTAGCAACTGTCATTACTGTCGCTATGGAGAAACTTATTTAAAACACTAAGATTATGTTCTGTTGGAGTATTTTAAACAAGATCTCCAACGTTAACAACAGAACAGACCATTTGTCAATAGCACCCTTAAAGACACATATGAGCATTTGTTAAAGTGACACATATCAGCTCAGTACAGAGCGGAGCGTTCTAAAAAATAGCACACACGACATTATACATAGATCTAAGGTTGGTGGTTTAAAAAAAAGCTGCAGTTTCTGTGAATTTAGCCTGCAAAATCACTGACCAAGGTTTAGGGCAAAAAACTTGGTAAGGCGTTATCAAAGATAAAGGTAAATAAATGTATGTAAATGCCGGGAGTGAGGTAGTTACAAGGGTGACATGACTACCAGAAGTTACGTAAAAAATGTAAGTTAAAAATTGTTTACATGTTTTCCCAAGGAACACTAACCTCGTTCTGCAGGGTGAAAATCCACCATTTGTTCGATCCATCCACTAATTAAATCATCACTGTCAATCTTCATTACTATGTCAGCAAGATGGCGGCAAAGGCCAGTCTAAAACGTAGATATGAGCTGTATTTTGCTGCCTGTACAAACACTCTATATTGTCCAGTCTCAGTATTTACCCCAACATTTGTGTTAATTGGTCAACCAGGGGAGTTATTGACTGTGATTCCAGATCAGAAAGGCCTTTAGAATTCATCCCCCGAGAACAAAACATCCAAAACATACTAGTTGATTCAATACAGGATGAGCATCATTCATCCTGACTCAAAGTGAAGGACTGACCGCCTGACACGGCCGTCCCTTGTGGCCCACTTCTACTGCGCATGAAAATCCACAGAAAGATCCAACAAAGGCCGACATGTACCCAGTCCAAGCCTCCATCATTAGCATGTGGAATTTCAGCTTGTGCATATGTCATTATTGATTCGCGGGAAAGGAGAGAGGTCTCAGTGTGTGCCGAGGGAAAACGATGCTGGCAGGCCGGCATTAACTGCACAAAGTCAATGTTATTGTGCAAGAATTTGCACATGTATAATTAAACACCAGTCAGTAAATGTGAGGGGCTTCCTCTCCGTGAAAAGTAAAACATTCTCCCAGATAATCTACAGATTTATCCAAAGAGGTCTGTTCTACTGCAGGATACAGATCTTTTTCTATCAAAAGAATGCTGATAACTAGATTAATCCTCTTAGTTAATGCTCACAGAGATGGTGATTCAGACATGATGAATGCAGGTGAGCATACACAGGAGTATAGATATTTATAGTGGATTAGTGGGAGGTTTATTGCAGTGATCCATTCCGAATGATTTGAAATATAATGACTACACACAGCATATGTATGTGAGAGAAAGAAAATAAAACAGTATATTGGTACCAGTGGCTGAGAATAGCTCCGTTCCCTTTGTTCCTGTTGACCCCAGTGTTGAAAATTGGCAACGCGCTCAGCAGTGGCACATCGTTAATGACTCAGAAAATGCAGCCAGGCAGGATGTGCACTGTTTTAATAAGCAGGTGCAGAGCGCGAATGTAGGTCTCGTCAAATCCGGCAATTAATATGTTTAGAGGATTTTTGATGGTGAGCATTTATTGCAGTAACAGCCCAATAAAGAGCACGGAGTTCAAAGTGGAACATATAAATAATGCTCTCTCTAGCCCTCTTTTCATTTTTCGCCTGGTTATGATTCACACTTTATAATGGAATGCTATTTTCAAGGCACCAGGAAAATCTGCCACCTATATTTCTTCAGAGTTAGTGCTGAACACAGCAAAGCTTTCTGGGAGAACCTGCAGCCTGAAGGCTCCTGTACTCCCATAAGGAAAAGCTGAACTCATGTCTGCGACAATTATAACAGACTCCCATTGTGATCGATGACACTCACATTTTTTATTAAAGTTTCAGAAGTAAGCTGCATGAGTGACTTTTATGTGGAATAGTCTGATTGTAACAAACATAAAAGCTTTTATAGCTTTTTTTTTTACAGTCACTGTTTGGTGATATAGTGTGTTGGAGAGTCGCTGTAATACAGAACCCTGAGAAACGTAAACAAACAGGTATCACAGAATTATCCACACCGTCTGACTGGTAAGTGAACTCCTTCAAAAGTGTCTCAGAAGCATCGCAGCAAATGAAACTTGACTCTCAAACTCACTAACCTGAGCCATGACAACATGCTACTTCACTCCCCACTGCTTTAATAACTTGATACTATTCATTTGTGGAAACAAATTAATTAATTTGTGTGCACAAATTGCATATCAGAGAGTGTGTAGTACTAATTTGTACACTCAAATTGGTTACCCATGCATACAAATGAATAACTCTTACACACAAATGAGTAGTTTGAGGTTTCACATTTACACATGATGGAAAATCTTGCTCCCGATACCTACTGGGCTCTATAGCCACGATCAGTGCTGTTGTTTTAAAGAGAGCAGACTTGGTTGTATTTACAGTATGGTTGTGTTTGAGCTGAAACACCTGCTGAGCCAAAAAAACAAAGGGAACTGAATTATACACGATGACTTGAACTCATCAAAGGTTCAGAACCAGCACGGCATCTAGAGATTCTGTATTCGACTGTGTTTTGCAGGTCACCCTGTCTAGGTTAATGTTCTTGAGCCTCCCATGGTTTTGCAATGCCTAATAAACAGACTGCTACATATAATGTGGTGCCTCCCTGCAGATGCAGACAAACACTGAGCATAGACAGTCAGATCGTTTTGAGTGTTTTATTTTCAGCCTGATCTCACAAAATAATGTGAAATGACCACAACTTTTTAACACTGAATTTCGTGCTGGTGGCACGTAATGTGTGATAATTACGTGCCAACAGCATGGAAACAATGACAATGTAAAGTCAATCCTTTTTCGTGCTGGGCACACTGACTTGGTACTAATGATTGACGTAACTTCTGTGGTTCACTTCACCCACATAACTACCTCTAGCATTTATTTATTTACTCTTTAAACTGTCTTATATAACGCCTAACCAGGGAGTTTTTTGCTCTAAACTTCGGTCAGTGGTTTTGTAGCCTAAATTCACAGAAACTGCAGCTTTTTTTTTTTACAATCGTGGACTGCACATGTATGTAAAATGACGCGTGTGCTATTTTTAGAATGCTCTGCTGTACCTCAAGCCATCACACAACTAAATCTGAATTTTCAAAAGTGAACAGTTAGGATACACTCAATGTATACTAATGTAATGATGGTCCTGCCCTTATGTACTTATCCCTTTTCAGTGTTGTTGTTCCTGAATGTATGTGATTGTGTTTTCTATGTCTTTATGTTTTTTTTTTACCTGCCTGAGGAGCAAATTTGCCCCAAGGGACAAAAAAATTAAAGTTGAAGCAGCAAAATGCTCATATGTGTGATTTTCACACATTACGTGCCATCAGCAGTTAAGAAGACGTCATTTCACGTAATTTTTTGAGATCAAGGTTTTTTTACTTTTGCAGGATGAAAAACATTTTCTCCTGTGTATTTCTATCTTCTTTAGATGTTGCTGTTTTATCATTTAGGCACCAAAACTCTTTTACTTATATTAAAATGTTACAATTTAATTTAGCGGACGCTATGGCTCCAATATGAATGCACAGAGTGGGTGTGTGAGGTGACAGGGAGAGTGCTGCAGCAAACATTTCCTTTTTCTTTTCCCTTCCACATGACAGAGGTCGAGGTAGGTCATCAGAAGAGGAGTCGGGCTGGAGCTGGTAAGAGATTCACTGTCTTGCTTTAGGACACTTCAAGGTCCTGTATAGTTGAAAGAGAGCTTCCATGCTCGCTAGGAGACTCTGGTGCCCCACAGATGTGACGAACATTGGACCTTAACCCTCTGAACTCCAACTGGCTGCTTCAGGGCGTTTTTTCTTTTTTTTGCTCTTTTTTTACATTTTACTCACTGTGGTTTTGGATTTCACTGCAATATATAAAATAAGTACCCCTGCACTTCAATGGAATCAACATAATCATGGCTAGAAGTGGGAACAACTAAAATGTCTTTTGTGCAGAATAACAGTTATGTCATAAATCATAAAAAAGTACAATTTCACAGATATTTTAATTTTAATTTTAATTTAATTTCCACATAATTGTGTGTCCACATGCTACACATTTTGAACTATTTGCATTTTCACAGCCATTTTCAGGGTGTTTTTTTGTTGTTGTTGCTCTTTTTACATTTACAGTGGGAACAACTCAAACATGTCTATGTGCAGAATAACACAGTTAGAATGACAGAAATCATAAAAAGAAGAACTTGCAACTTGTATTTCACACAATATATACACTACAATCGACCAGAAGTGTCGTGAATATTCTACATGTTAAACTATTTCCATGTTTCCAGCCTCTCCTGTCCTCTCCTCTCAGCTCTGTGCAAACAGATTTTTAGTGAATATTTGGCACGTGATCGTTGGTCTCAGCAGAATCAATCATGGCTTCATATATAATGTTTGTAACAGGATCTGGTTATTCCAAACATGTAGAATAAACTGATTTTGACAGAAATATCAACATTTCAAGCTAAATTGTGGGTACTTTTTTTAACATAAACTCTCTGAACTTATGATCACTTCAAGGACTGTTGAAAAGTTCAAATATCAATGTAATTGCCAGCTTTTACAGTTTATTTCTCCGATAAACGGTGTATTTTTGTTGAACTTTTACAGAACACAGATGTTTCAATGCCGGCGGAATGGTGCAAAGGATTAAGAAGGTCAGTGATAGAAAAATATGACTTTGAGTCTTTCATATTCAAAGAGCAGCGACATGGTTTGATGAAACTGAATCACTGGAGTTCATCTTGAACTCGACAATATTAAACTAAAGAATGTATGAACGCATCCAACTGAGAATGGTAGAGTTAAGTTGCAGGCGGATTAGTTCCATTCACAGCGGCTTTCACTCGCTCAATGGACATTGATGCAATTTTAATTCAAGCCAAGCTTAATCAGAACATCAGACTGCCTCCAAATGTTAATTGTGTTTATTTAAGTGTGGAGAATCCTTTGACTTTGAAAAGAGGAGACATTTATTTGTCGTAAATGTACGACACAATCATTGTTTGCACTCTCGTAACAACTACTTCACTTAAAATTTCAAGTGTTCCTTTTCTTCTCTTCCTTTCAGTCCGACATGTACTCGTAATTAGTTCTAATTATGCCACCTACTGTCGCTGACGCACACGCCAGGCAGCGCTTTTGTTTCATCCTCATAATTGGTAATTGTGGACATTTCCCTTTGTGCTGTTGCAACACTCAAACAAAGTGTGCAGTCAGGTCTGACCATGCAAGAATAGACCTGACATAACGATTGTTCACTGTGTCAGAAAATGTACGATTTCAAGTCATAATACCATAAGCTGCTCAGCATCCTATTTATTGTTGAGACTCTCTATGAGAACAAGTTCTTAGAAATTCAACTTTTACATGTAAATATGATTCAACCACTTTGTTTTGAGTTAAAGATTCTGTAACATTTTAAAAGAAACCTGAAATCTAGTTTCCTTTAGCTTTCTTTTGCTGCTGACACGATCAGTAAGATGGTGACTAATCGAAACACTTCATGCAAAAAAATGCACGACAATGAAGGAAATAAAGAAAGATTGAACGTCTCTGAGGAGCACATGAGCTATATTCTCCTTCATTATCTTTTAAAGCTGGGAAAATGCGTCACTGCAGCTGGGTTTTGTTCCCCTTGAGGAGCCATTTACCTCCGACTGCATTTTTTTGTTGTTTCCTAATTCTTTGCAAGTCGGAGAATGTGTTGTCTTTGTTGTCCTGAACGCCACATCAGAGGGAGGTGTTTAATTTACAAATGGGAAAGTGTTCACCTCCGAGAAAAACATAATTAGAAATGTACCAAAATAACACAATGAATTGAATTAAATGAAATAAAAAAAAATTTGAAATTCTAATTCACAGGCCATGGTCTCATCTTCTTTTTAATTGCTTTTTGACTGTGTTTGTGCAAATATTCAACATGATTTCTGATGAGGTCATGGTCTCTGAATAAACTGATCTCCGCTCTGCCACTTTATGTGCTTCTGCCATCAGTGCTGGAGTTGTTGCTACAAATTGTGCAGACTGTTCTCGACAAGAAATTAAAAAAAAAAAAATTACATGTAACAGCCATCATCTTACACAGTGGGATTTAATTGAGTGGATATTATTGTAAGAGACGTAACACTGTGGTGAGAATATTCAGTTGAATTCAGAGCAGTGAATGGAGGACACAGTCTCTGAATATTTAATGGCCGCCACATTACCCCAGCCTAATCAAATGATCAGATTGTTTTTATTCACACAGTTTATGCATAATGCACTTCTTATACTAGTGAGATGATCGACCGTACTTTTGTATGAATCCTCTGAGCCGATGTGAGTGAATTAACATGCAGCTGGATCTTCGTGTGTGAGTCATGCAGGTAAAATTTAAAAAAGGAATACAGCTTTGACCCGTACTGCATATTTTTAGGTCATTACTTTTAAACATGAAATAATCTCTCCTATCAAGAAGAGACGCTGTAATACTTCCAGGCTCAAGGAGAGATTATGTGGGTTTTCAGCAGTTTATCACCAGTTCCCTGTGAGCACCCCTCAAGAATATAGTGATCAAAACATGATGGATAGCTTTCACATTAGCCCTCGTCGGCAATCCCTCTTGGCAGCACCCACAGAAGTATTCCTTCACACAAGGCTATGTGGGCGTGAATGTGAGCGTACGTAACCATGCAATCTGTCATGCTTGGTCATAGCACGCTGGGGAGCAATTAGCTTTAATCAGGTTTCAACCGGGTCAGTAATTCCAAAAGCAATCACAATACTCCAGACATTTTGACACTAAATGTAGACTTGGCACCGAGCTCATTTCCCCAAGAACTGATTCATGTTTGTTTTCCATGATAATCACTACAAGAAGGAGATGGCCAGTCATTCTTCATTTGACTTATAAATAGTTAAAAAATAAAAAAAGAACAAGCTCTGGAATGATTAGTCGATAAGCCGATCAGTTGAAATGAATGTGATTTATTAGGAAAGGGGCATTTCCAACAGTTTGGGGGTTTTAACCCTTTATCGTTCGTCCCCCTTTTATTGAGATTTGGGGGTTGGTGGCAGTGGCTTTTTATGGGTGACAGCAGGTGAACAATAAGTGACACACTGAAGTGGTGAACATCATCTGAAAGCTGAAACCTGAAGATTTAAGTTGAGATGCAGCTCAGATCTGTGTGTCAAGTTGTTTTGGTCATAAATCTCAAATAAAAATGACTTAAAGATTAGGATGTATAAAGGTTCAGAACAGTAATGTTTAACTTTTTGAAGTCCATTTCCAGCTCAAACGTGTCCCATAAATTGTTGCAACTATTTTTGGGTTAATACTATTTGCTACATGCATTTAGTGCTGAATTAGATTTTTTATTTTAATTGACAAATGGTTAAATTAAAGAATATTGGAGCACGTTTGCTGTGGATGCATTTGGTTACAGAAACTTTTTGGAGTTTGATATTTTCGCTATAAATGAATGATCTCTGTCTCTAGTTTGTGGCTGTAAAGTTTCATGAGGCTGTGATTATCCTAGAGGTCACAGCAGCTCGTTGTATATGATAAATGTATAAAAAGTCAAGGGATTAAAAATCATAATGGTTCAAATCTGCATCTAATGTCTGATGTCAATGTTAAGTACCAATAAAGGAAGTTTTCTGTCCTTTATGTAAAGAGAAAAGTGCTGTGGAGGTAATGAGATAAGTGATGAATGGACATGTAGCATGTGGAATTTTTATGCACAAGACTAGAGCTCCACTGGTTCAACCGCAGTTATGGACCTGCGTTTACCCTTTCATTAGCAGGGAACATGATCTATTTGAGCCATGACAAAGGGTTTTAGTTGTAAATGTGACTGCACCCTTACTATCTTACCTTAACTTTAACACTAGTTTACTGATTTAAAGCCAAAGTTCATGTATTTATTTACTTTGTATCGGCAATCAAAATCACAAATGCATAAGTCTGGAAGCTCTCAGTTCATATTTGATTTCAAAGGAGCATTATCAGTAGATTATCAACATGTGACAGAAGCTTGAAATGAAAAACACGAGCCAACATAGCGACTTTGAAAAACTGGCAAGGACCGAGTGGAAAGGGGCTGATTGAGTATCTGCAGGGCTGATGAGCGAAGAGGGAGCGGCTGAGCAGGTGGGTGGGGCAGAGACTGGAGGGAAAGGGGTCACTGCAGGTCAGGAGGAAGTGACTGGATGTGGGAATGAGGCGACTGGGACCAGAGAAAAAGTCAGAGGGCATGTGGTGAACGGAGGAGAATGCCAATAAATGGGTTTGAGGAAGTGGGCATGTGGCTGCAGGGATGGAGACTGCCAGGCAAGAATAAGAACATGCCCCGATACACTGTGTGTCAAATACTGCATGCAAAAATGTTCCATTATATCCAGTTGCATGTTGCAGCATTTTTGCTATTCTAACTCAAAAGCAAAAGGTCAGAAGAAGTCAGATAAGCCCGCTCCTCATTTGATTAATTATTTCAATTAACATTCTCATATAAAGTTAATGGTCTTAATCCAACCTGATCTCACAAGATTATGTGTTTGTTTTAACACTGAAATACATGCTTGGGGCAGGTAATGTGTGTAAAATACATGCCAGCAGCATGGAAACAAGGGCATTCTAAAAATAGCACGCACATCTTTATACATAAACGTACAGGTCGCAGTTGTAAAAAAGCTGCAGTTTCTGTGAATTTAGGTTAGAAAATGACTGACTTAGGTTTAGGGCAAAAAACGTGATAAAAGATAGTTCAAAAAGTAAATAAATGCATGTAAATGCTTGAAGTGAAGTAGTTAGGAGGGTGAAGTGAGCCATGGGAGTTACGTTAAGAAAAATGAAGTTACGTAAAAAACGGAAGTTACGTTAGTTCGACCCATTCACCTCCCATCCTATTCTGTAAAGGCGTTATAAAAGACACTAAAATTATATAAAAAATACCTGAAGTGAAGCCACTGAAGTTAGGTAAACAACTGAAGTTACGTAAACAACGGAAGTTACAGACATGAACCCCGTTCTCCTGGGTGAAAGTCTGCTGCTTGTTTTTCGTTCTGTGCTTGATGGACATAAACCTAAATGTGGACGACCTAAATGCTGAACATGTAGGATGATAACTGCTAGTGTCACCTTTTGTGGTAAATTTAAATAAACATTCACAAACATTCCTTGCTGGGTTTATTGATTATCTGGCACTTTGGGACCATAGCCTACATGTTGCCTCTGCTCCGCCTCCTGCCTCGTGACGAGCACAGCTTCTCCCACTAATCATCCAGGCCTGAAGGCCTCGAGTTCATTACTCAGGCTTTCCGTTACAAATTTGTAGTCTTCCTTCCAAGCCCCAGACAGCATTTTACAACTCCTTCCATAAGCTAGCCAGGATATCGATCTTAAAAAATCGGTGGAGTTTCCCTTAAAGCAAAAATGAAAACATTTGGACTGTTGGTCCGACAAAAATACATATACAGAGATGTGACCTTTGGCTTGGTGAACTCTTATGTCCTGTTTACATTTTGTAGCTCAAACTATTAAAAATAAGAAAACCTTTATATACACCAATAGACTTTTTGATGATGAATAATTAATTAGTTGCAGACCTATAATGAAATTTAACTCTGAATGTGTCTGTGCACATCTGCAGGGCTGTTTTTCACTGCTTTTCTTTGTAGATTTGAGCTCAGTGTGTGTGTGTGTCTGTGCATGCAAGTGTGTGTGTGAAGTACTTGTTTACATCTGTTCCAGAGCGCCGGGTTCATTGTGAGTGAGCATTTATTCGATAAAGGCTTAGAGGGATTTGAGATGAATCTTGTTTCTCTGTCGTTTTCTGCTCCCTGTTTGATTTTGGTATGAGGGCTGAAGATGAAGATTAGACAGAGCGATGCAACCTTAAAGGGACGTGTTAGAGCTGCGTGTCTTTCATTTGACCTCTCCGCTGATTTATTTATGACTCAATCTGACCCTGTAAATATTCACTTTGGAAGGTGATTCATCTATAATCACTCGGAATTAACTCATCTTTTGGTAGCAGAATGTGATCCTGATGCCTTCTGCTGTGTTCTGATGGTTCTTTATTCAACATGATCCATCAGCCGCCTTCACAGTGATGTCACCTTGAAATGAAAGCCTCACATTAAGAAACCCTGAACAAATTCCAAATTCGCTCCGTGCTCTGATCTCACACATTCAAAATAACCTTCCTCTTTTGAGAAGACTGGACCTCATTATATAAAGAGTCAAAGCTGGAGAAGAGCCAGTGATTCACCCTTTTAAAATAAAAAAAAGGTTACTTCTGTGAATGGATTTTTGAAGCAAGAGTTCACATCTCGACTTGCATCTCTTACTGACCGACACCTAAATGTGAATGCTGTGCCCACACAGGTATCGGAAAATCAATACTGCCTGTGAGCGCTGCATTGTGAGGCCTGCAGTAACCTTGCATGGAAATTCCTGGGCTTGAAAGCAGTAACTGCTTGTGAAAATGAGCCTCTGTAGAGGAAATGGGCTGTAATTTAGCTGGATTTGTCATATAAGGATATGTAAGATCCCCTGCCGAAAGACAAATGCTGTACCTGTTTGTGTCAGATTTATAGTTATGACATAACGGAACATGATATCCTGCTGCTTGGGCTTATCTGATGGAGCTGCGAGCTGACACATTACCGAGAACACTGGTGTCCTTATCAATATTCACTCTGCATCCTGAGCCGCTACCAAACAGATGGCTTTGCTGCTCTTTTTACATAAACCCACAAGAAATTGTTACAACTCTTGCATACAAAACACAACGCGGGCTCGTATAATGGGGTGTCACTCTGCATAATGTCCACATTTCTGATGGATTTGGGCTCATAATGGATTCTTAATTAATGCTTGTACGTTTTGAAAGGCGCCAGTGCCTGAGCAAATGATAAAGCTTTCTAACCGCCCCACGCTCGATTTTTGGAATCAGTGGACGAGAACGTGATGATGGTGATGATGATGGTGATGATGATAACAGCTCTATTTAGATCCCCTGTGTGTCTGTGCAGGCACCAGTCTGCCATACATCCATCTGTGGCGTTGCAATATTCTCGAACGTGGGCTGAGAGCATCATTTGTCTTGAGTGTCAAAGGCACTTGACATTACGGGCCCTGTGGCTCGCATCTCAAAGAGAGGTTGACAGCGATCTGCCAGGCGATATGGAGCCGTCGGAGACAGAGCTGATCCGTCAGAAGTCTCTTCTTCATGCACTTTAAAAGTTAACCACTATGACTTTTGGGAAACTTCAGCTGAGGCCTGAGACCGACTCTCAACTGTGCGGAGGAAGCCAGCGAGGCTGCAGGATGCTGGACTGAGAAGATGAGCAGATTATTCACTGCAGCATGATGGGCTTTAGCCAATTTAACAATTTACCCAAAGCCAGCTAAGTGGATGAGAAGCCCTCGAATTGATTCTGTGTAAAACGTGCTGTATGTGTCTTCTACTGTAGACTCAAAACGATCTAACTCTGCAAGTTTCTTTGCCATGTAATTTCTCAAATTTTACGTGTCAGACTATTTTTGAAGAAAATAGAAATTGGTGCAAATTGCATTGAAGTAGAGCCTTTTCCGCTCACTTCCCTTCTGGTCAAACCAATCTGGGAGAGAAACTTGCACTGCTGCTCTGTCTGATAAATGTCTCAGCAATGATTTATTTCCGCCACATACCCATAACGTCACCGTTCTGTCAAATTCATTCACTCTGATCAAGGAGCAATTTCAGCAGATACACTAGAAGGGCTTTTTTGATTTAGTTTTTGACATTTTTGCCAATATGTCTGACATGCAATATATGCAAATTGAACCTCTCTAATAAGCATCTTCTTTGGTTCAATTGGTTCAGACTTTTTTTTCTCTCCTCTGACAGTCTGCGCTTCTAATTTTGGTCATAGAAAATAGCCTTATTATTTTCCTGATAAGGGCATGCCTATTGAGATGTCACTATTCTGTTCTTGCAGTGCAATCACCCCATCCATTCAATTTGGATTCCAAATATCACTCGCACTTCTCCGGGGAGATTGTTACCTCTCCACAGCATGTAGATGCATGCACAGCTGCACGCGTACACACACTGGAGCACCTCATCATTGTCATTTGGAATAAGACTTGAGTGATGGATGGTTTTGCGGTGTATTCAAGGCCAAATAGGAACACAGAGTTCTCTCAGCCAACTCCTACAATTTCTTGCTCTCTGCTTTGCCAGGAGGAGGAGGAGCGAAATGTTGATATTTTCTCCATCTGAAGATAAAACAACGGGCGGTTTAAGTTAGGGGTCAAAAGGGACTCACATTAGCTACCTGTGGAGGGACTGGATCAAAGACATATAACCGTGTCTTCTGCCCCGGGAGGTGCTGACTCCCCCCTGCACAGTGTCTGCTCTCCCTCTATGGGTGTGTTCTCCCGGAGAGGTTGAAAAATGAACATCACCAAAGCACATCTGAAGAACTGTTACCGAGCAGCTGCACTGTGAAATTGATATTAATTGAAATTGATTATTCAATCTGGGACACATGGGTCATTAATTTCTAATCTCTCCCTTCAATCAATAATATATCCCTCTCTCTAAAGCATCTTTTACAGCTTTTAACTCTTGTTTATGAATAAAAATGATTACAATGATAGCATTCCTTAATTAAAGCAGAGGCTTCTCTGCCTCATCATTATTTTACTGAATTTCATGCCTCTGCCAGAGGAAAAAAAGTCATTAAGCGAAAAGAAAAGAAAGATTAGGAGTAGGAGGAAACTCCTTATTTGAACTCAGCCATTTGCATCAAAATGTTTGCTCTTCAAATTCTGAGTTTGAATCACTTCGACGTCGGAGACAAATCTGTTGTCTAATCTACTCTATAGGTCTGTATTTTCTCATCGCAGTGCTGGCTTGTTTTCATCAGTGCAGAGTCCGTGAGATGATATATGGAGGCCTGTCAGGTCATTTAACACACCCTTTGGCAGCATGTGAAGGTTTGGGCAGCAAGCTTCATCAGAGTTTCTGACCTACACACTCAAACTCACACAATATGGTTCAGGTTAGCTCTGCTTTTAGTCATTTTGGTTATTTTTAGAATTCATACACATCCATTCCTTCTCTGGACCTCCACGAGGACACCAGGCACAGTTCCTGTGTCCCAGTTCAATTCTTCTTACAGTAGTGTATGCTTTGCACTGTGTACCAGTCACTGTTATACTTCCACTTTTAATACTTTTATTTTTCTGCCATTCAATTGTATGTTTTACCCTTTGGATATCGTATGTTTTTGCTGGCCTTTGTCTGTCTGTTTGTTTGATTGTGTACAAAATAATTTAAAAAGTTCTGCACGGATTTGGATGACATTTTCGGACAACGTCTGTATTGGGAAGAGGAACAGGTGATTAGATTTTGGTGGTGATCGGTGATCTGGAATTTATATTGCGAATGTCGGTGGCGACATGAGTCATAGCAGGTTTCACTCTGTTTACTGCAGCTTTCAGCATCATCTTAGAGTAAAAAAACAAGACAACAACAAACAAAACAATCACGCTTTTGTTCGTAAATGTGTTCTCTTATGTATCTTGTAATCTGGTGTTTCCAGTGTGGAAAACAGAGTGTAGACATGTGGCCAGATCCTCAAAGGACTAACAGGAAGTGAACTCTTTTAACCTGGAACTCCTTAGCCATCACTTACCAAAATAAAAGTCTATACAGCATGATGCCTTAAAGGCACCACTACCACAGAACACTACCTTTGTGCTAAATTTACATAACCATGCAAAATGCCGTCACACACTAAAGGTGTGTAGATGAGGTCAAAATGAAGGTCAAGTCTGAAGATTGGTGTGGACCGAGCAGGGACGCCAGAAGCAGGAGGACCAGTGAGTGCCCGACTCCACGGCCCCGGGCTGGGCTCCCATCGTTAAAAAAGAGAGAGAGAGAAAGAAAAATGACGTTCCTCAAGGCTTTTCACTTTTTATTTGTTGTTTTCCAAGATTGTTATTGTGCTGTCTCCACCACAATCCACAATCATTATCTCCTCCTAACTCTTCCAAGTCCTTTGTGTGTTGTATTGTGGGACGATAATGTCCGTCAACAACACACATAAATAAAGCAGAAATCTGATTATTGACATCTTTGTGTGCACTTAATTGTGTCACTTTTTCAGCTTGAACATATCCCAAACAGCTAGTTGTTGTTTTCTTCTTCTTCTTCTCCAATAAACAGAAAAGCCATGAATCATTTCTCTATAAACAGAAAAACAACAATTACAGACCAGAAAGTAATCTCAACCTGAACCTCGTCACCTCAGACAGAAACATTTATCTCAAGATTCACTTTCTCGAGCTTTTACCCCTCATTGTTTGCTTCAGTCTCATGGAGACAGTGTTCTTGTCTTTACATGAAGTCGATGTTTGTTGTCACGTGATTTTTCTTTAATGCAATGTAAAAACGAAATCTAATTACAAATAGTAGTCGGCCAGCAAAAGTTACTTTCAAATAACAGTAAACAACTAAGTTATTTTACAGATAATGTCTAGAGGACAGACTGGATATTATATAATAAATATCTGGATTTAAAAAGAAACATACCTGTTGAATAAATTATTTTACTATATTACTTTCATATGACATCAGTTTGTTGTTGTTTTTACATTTTTTCTACATAAAAGTTTTATTTCACATTTGAGAAAAAATCCAGTAAAATAATACGGCACATTTCTGGAAAATAACTCTTTTTTTACAGTTTGTTTTCCGGTGTGAACACAATGTGAACACAGATCCTGTTTAAAATGTGCACTGTATGTAGGAGGAACACAACTTATAAACGTTTAACAATAATGCATCAGGTTTACTGAGTCTAAACGGCTCCTTTGAATGCAGGTAATGTTCGTTCTCAGCACCTTGGAAACAGAAAACTCGAATACAGAAAATGAACACAGAACTCTCCAGTAGGCAGCTTCACCACAATACACACTGATTGGCCGTTGATTATGTTTGTTGGTTCAACCTTAATTATCCCGGCTGTTTGGTGCACATCTTCTCTCTCTGATTGCTGACGCATATCACCACGAGGTTGTGAGAAGCAGCGTTCTGCACGTCAACAGCGACATTTGGAGTGCCACTGAGGCTCCTAATGATCATTTCCCAGCACTCCAGGCTGCTCGGGGTTTGATTTGGAGTGTGTGTGTCATTGGATGGGGAGCTTTTTCAACAAACACACTCAAATATTGCTTTTTTTTTCAAGAACTTGCCTATTCTTGAATCATCATTCTCGATGATGTTAAGACCTGTTTGCCTCTGGAGTGATTGGATTAGCTCTTTTTACATGTGCATAGGAAGTATTTCTGCTCATGAAATGAAGATTTGGTGCAACATATGTTGTGTAATAATTATGCCATTAAAATAATAGATAATAATAATAATAGATAGGCAGATTACTATAAAAAAAACAGCAGTGTAAATATAATTTCTCTTTAGAAAATCACAAAACCTTTGCTAATCTGAGCATTGAAAATAGGTTATAGGAGTATCTCTGTATGACTAAGGGAAATGATAAAGTCAAATCAACATAAATCTTGGCTGATATCATTACATGAAGATTTGTGATAATAGACCAGAAAAACTCAATACAAAAACATAATCATCTCATTTGATCTCGGAATATCTTATTGATCTTAAGGCGTTTTCAATTAAAGCGCTGCCAGATGAGGAGCAGAGGAGCCGCAGATAAAATCAACAAGCAGCATTAACCTTGATAAGTCAAAAGCAAAATAGCATCTCCATATGAATCATATTACAGTCACATTCAATAATTTATGTATAATATTTGAACACAGGAAGGCTGAGGAGCAAAGGTTTTATAGTGGCTGATATTTTTACAGGAAGGAGGTGCTTTAAAGGCACCCTGTGGAGTTTTTCACCATTAGCAGCTCTTGTGAGTGGGTGTGGATCAGGACATACAGGGATGCAGCCGGGTAATGTGACACACGGTAACACACTATTCCACTCATCAACATATGCACTGTAAATAAAAATATATAGAGATTATTTTCCAGAAATTGACAGAATTATTTTTGAGGGTGTTTTTTCTACATTAGGTGCAACATATTTGTGCTCCTGAGTAGAATTTAAAGAAAACAAACTGTGACGAAATGTGGTTTGAACTGTTCTTGATTGTCACAAGTCTGAGGGAGATTCACAGCGACTGTT
The DNA here is from genome assembly GCA_903364295.1 of Serranus cabrilla. Taxonomy (NCBI): domain Eukaryota; kingdom Metazoa; phylum Chordata; class Actinopteri; order Perciformes; family Serranidae; genus Serranus; species Serranus cabrilla. The sequence goes on along the minus strand of CAFUXE010000032.1, from coordinate 561,801 downwards.
AATTAAAAATGACTCGTATTGTACTAAGTACATTTAACAGCTACAAATATAAATGCAATTTTGACTTATTGGTACTTGAGTATTTCTAGTTTCTGTGCTAATATTCAGAGGAAAATTTTTAATATATTTCCGGCTTTATATGCTGGAAAAAAATAAAGTAAATAACTTGAATAACTTTTTTACAGTGTTTTATAAGTGTCATAAAAATGTAGAATTATGTGTATTACAACAATTGACCATAAAATAAAAGTTGAAATCTGTAAAATAATAAAATTGGTCAGAATTATTACTGTGAATTCTTTGTAAAAATACCAAAAAATCATATTGTTGAATGCAAAATTAAGGCAACGTTCTGTAATTTTACAGTAAAACTTTAAACTTTAATTCATGATTTCATTTTTACATTTCTCACATTTTAAACAGTAAAATGTCACTACTAAAGTTGTCGTATTAAAGAAAAAAATACTTTGGTTATGGGTGGGCCAACACATTCTGGTTTGTTGAACACATTTTTTTATTATGTAATGGAATGAGAAGGAATGTCCAGACTTTTGACTGGTGCTGTACATATTGCAGACATTTGCTGCATATTATCCATATTTTAAAAGAAATGATCTTCAAAATAACTTTTACTCTTGTTTCCTGTTATTTGACAGTAAATGTTTGGAAACTTTTCATTTTTTTTCTTTCCCAGTGTGGCAGTGAAAACATATGACATAACGAGCACATTTTAAATGACCATGTTTGTACAGAATTAGCATCATTAAGCCTGATGTTTCACAACCATTAGGTAAGAATGTTTTCCCTCACAGGGCTGCGCGGCCTCACTTAACCACAGAAGAAGAAACAGTGCAGATTTCACGCTCCACTCCCCTCACACACACACAGACAGACAGAAGCAGACATGGACTGTGTTGCAGCATATTTGTAAAAATGTGACACAAATCCAAATAATTCATAAATGACCTTGCCTGCTGCCGGCGCCTCAGTCCTCTGATGAGTACATGTCACAGCAAAGGATTGTCTAATAAGTGATGCATTGGAAAGCCTGGCCAGAGGATCCCTGAAGCAATTCTTTTGTAATTGATGTTGCAGCATAAAATGGCTCTCAGTGGGCCGGGCTGATTAGGTTGGTTTTTTTGTTGCTGTCTAGCCGCTCGCCTCTCACAAACAGTCACTCACCAGGTGGAATGACAGTTTCACATCCAATTATCCCATTAGGCCCGACCGCATTCTGGTGCGCCTTGTCATCTCATCTCTAAATGCGTGTTTGCAGGCCAGAAGGCTCAGCATATTAATATTTAGATCTGATTATTGACTATCACTTGCATTGATGCATAGTGCTGAAAACAAACACAGACAAGCTGCTGGAGTTTATTCCAGAATGCAATCTATAATTTATCTGCATGAAAATGCTGGAAAAGCTCTGCTCTTCTTCTCTCCCTCCGCCGCTCCTTATTTTATTTTCTGTGTTCACTGCCGTGTGGACTCTGGGGACCCAATGCAAATGTCCTGGTGTTCCACTTACTCCTCGATCCAACAGGGTTCATCAAACCTAATCAGATGTGTGCTCTGCTGATCCCCCGTCCTCGTAACAGACAGAGAACAGAACAGAAATATGTCGGGTTTTGAAAGCAACCTCGTGATTTCTTTGCACAGCATGAGCATTAAAAGCATCAAATGTCTAATATAAGTGTGCTATGATTAATACTGTCAACATAGTATTGTGTTAGATTGCAACACAGCATCCCAGCAAGAATAAACCCAGTGACCCTATATGCAACATATGCTGACAATGCTCTGAGACACTGAGCCTCTCATGACTTGTGAGCAGCATTTCTGCTCCGGCATGGTCGAATCTTTGGCTGCCTGAACAGTGTTTATTACGACAGCGTTGTGTGTGACGTTTGAAGGAATATTTCCATAATGAAAGTAGAAGCAGTGTCCAAGCCGGTCCCTCATCCTCCATGCTGCTTCCTCCACTCGGTGTGCTCTGACTTACAAGGACACTCCACTCTGCTGTTTTTATATAAGACACGTCTTCTGTTTACGTTAGGAGAAGAAATGAATAAATAGGACGGAGCAGAATGCAAACTAGAGGTCCACTTGATGCCTGGCTATTGAAATGTGTGTATATAATTGATGTTTAATGAGTATCATACTTGAAAAATCAAAAAGAAGTTATCTTTAAATCAGTTCTGCTGTGGTGGTCTCTGCACAGCTTATAGTTAGTACTAACATTTGGTTCTGATACTTCAGAATATTGTTTTAATAATACTGGTCTAAAACTTTGAATGCAGGTATTCTACTTGCCTGAACTGATTTTTAATAAGTAGTCAGTTAAAATATATACCCTCTATGTTTGGATTAACAATTATAATATAAAACAACTCTATCTATCTATCCATCTAAGATTAATGCTTTCTCTTGAGAAAACATTTTCATGCCATAATTGCTACAAATCCCATAATTAAACACAAAATATATTGCAGGTTGTACCAGTTCTTCATTATTTGATTTTGAATGAACAAAGATACTCCTTTAATCTGTTTTCACTGCTCAAATTAGCATGTGTTTTTGTGATTTTCTTCAGCGAAATTACATTTACACTGCTGTCTTTTATAGTAATCTGCCTTAAAATGAATACTGAAATGCATAATAACCAATTAAAGTTTACCCTTACAATGAAAACTTTTACTGTCAGTCCGTGTTTCTCTCTCCCTGTTATTCTCTGCACATCCACAGTCGATGCAGCCTTCCTTCCTAATGAATGGCATTCATCTGGCACCCTGAGTAATGTCATTTTACAATGCATCATAGCGGCTAATAAACTCAGGATTGATTTGTGCTTATACAAAAACACATCAGGCGGAAACCATCACATCAGTAATAAATTGATGCTGATCTGGTCGTGGGGACGGAGCAGCCAAATGCCAGGAGAATTTTATTTATTTATATGTTTTTTTTCTTATCGGAGGCTCCTCGGCGGTGCAATCGATCTCGCTGCAGAGCCTTTTGTTCTCTGAAGTAATAAAGCAGCGTATTGATTTATCGGCAGGCGACAGTTACCTTTTGCCTCCTCCTCCTGTTCTCTGTTTCGTTCCACTGTCGGGTCCCCGGGGAGGAAAAGTTTGGTCTGTATGGAAGCTGTAGCCATACACTTTGCTACAGTACAATACACATCCATACTGACATTGACATTCAAGCTGCCTGCAAAAACACAATGCACGGGGTATAGATCTGGACAAGTAGATGTTTTTTCCTGTATTGGGTTTTAGTCAGGACTCGGGTCTCATCATGTACAAAGATGTTTGTTGATTTTCTGACTCTGTCAAACGACAAAATAGACCTCGTACTAATCTCCACTCAGGGATTAATGATCTCTTCCAGTTGTCATAATAGGTGTGTGCATCCGTAATTGTGCAAATGTGAGCAGGAATTAATGCAGGAAACACGGTGACAGATGTGAGAGCAGAAGCAGCCTGACTCAGCTCGATAGCAGGAGAACAGAACGCCACAGTCCAAGCTCCGCTTCCACATGAACTGTAATTATAAAGTGGCAGTACATCCTGTGTCCTCTTCTAAGACTTCAAATTTTCATATCTGAATCACTAAATAAGTTGATTTTCACAAATTTGATCTTTAAATACACTGAAAAAAATGCTGCATGGTTAAATGGAGCAGAGTTTCAATGAAAGTGCATTGAACAAATCAGTGGGGGAATGTGTCAAAGACTTCCAAGGACCCCTGGAAATGCATTGATCACATCAGTGCATGAATGAATCCACAATGTAAAAGGTGGATGGACAGCACTTGTGTAGTGCTTTTCTAGTCATAGCAACCAAGGCGCTTTAAAAACTACTCCATCAAGATCTCCAACCTAAACGACAGAATACTCTTTTAAAAATAGTACACACGCTGTTGTACATACAATTACGGTTCGCGGTTGTAAAAAAAGAAGCTGCAGTTTCTGTGAATTTAGGCTATAAAACCACTGACCTATGTTTATAGCAAAGAACTTCCTAGTAAGACGTTATAAAAGACAGTTTAAAAAGAAAATAAATGTACATAAATGCAGGAAGTGAAGTAGTTACGAGGGTGACGTGAGCCACAGAAGTTCGTAAAAAATGTAAGTTACGAAAAAAGTGTGTACTTTTGCTTTCACATGGGACATGAAGCCCGTTCCCCCGTTTGTTTGGATTAATTCGATATGTAGACTGCCGTGGTCAGGGGTTGAACCACCGACCTTCCGATCAGTAGGCGACCATCAGTGGTTGGTTAATGCAAAAGTTTGTTTTTTTCTGCTGTCTTTCCCATTTACCAATTTCTATGTTAAATAAAAGTGTCATGCTTTAGTTGCTAGAAGTGGATATTGCAGGAAACAACAGAAATAAGTCATCCACAAACATTTTATTGATACATTCAGTATCAATTTCTGGCTCGGTTGCACACACATTTAGTTTTTAAAAAACGAATCCCCTCTTCAGGATTCCAATCCGTCAAAGAATAGATTTTTAAAATGTGGTGACACATTTTAAAATCTAAAAAATACTAGTCTACATCTCAGATATTATCCCACTATCTCTGAGTTGTTCACAAAATTCTGTAGATTAAAGTAAAGATGTTTTACTCAACATATGTAACAAACCAGGTGGTTCTATTCTATCTTAGTTTGTCTGAAAGCCAGCTGTATAGAAAGCTCCTACCTATTAACTAGCCTGCTCTCTCTGGTTTCCATCTTTTAATGAGAGTTGTTAATTTCCTAAATGTTGATTTAGGCTGTCCAAGGTCATCCTCAGTATAAATATTCTGCCTTTGGGTAAAATTTCCCCTCAGGCTCTCTCAAAACAGAAAGGAAACAACACATAAAAACAAAGTAACAGGAATCCCAAACAGAATTTAATCAAGCATGATTACAGTGGATCGGATGGACTTTTCTTACCTCTGCTACCTCTGATTGACACACACTAAAGGTCAGAGCTCCTCTAATCAAAGCTTGCCTCCTGCCACCCACTCACAGTGTCAAACGGTGGGGGCCGCATTGGAACACGCTTGGAATAAAACATTTTAGGTGTTTAGAAACTCAGTGTTGTATAATAGCGACTGCAGACGGGGTTTTAGAACCGAGTCTGGTAATTGCACAATGAGCAGAGTGCTGTTAAACATCCTAATTATGGATATGCTACCTAGGGATCTTTTTATTTTGCCGGAGAAGGAACACGTACTGTAGGGACGGCAGAATTATTTTTCAGCCCTCCATTTCCATTTTTCTTTGAAAAACACCATCCATATCCCTAATTACTCAGACTGTGCGGATGTCTAATTATTTTTTTTTTGGTGAATATGAGTAAAATGTATTAGTATTTTATTCCTGCAGCTTCCTGTTTTCTGATCCCTTCCCTCACTGTGCACAGCCACAAAAGGATTTGCTAACCAGCTGCGAGAGAGCGTTTTGTTTTTTTAGATTTTGTGACCTCAAAGTTGAAACAAAGTCACCACAGACTCACAAACACAACCTGTCGCTCAGTCTCTCCGACCTGCTCCTTTCATGCTTTGGTAAAGCACTCACTTCCCCCATGTAATTGACACGGCTCTATCCAGGAAAAGACGTGCTGACATTTGGTAATACATTCCAGCGCTCACACTTCTCATCAAACACTACTCATCCATGTACGGCCCTCGTCTAACGCAGCTTTTGACATGAGTTGGAGTTGATGGGAGGAACAGACAAATTGAGGTGAAGACTGTTAACCTTCACAGGTTCTTGACTTCCCTTTGGTCTGCAGTGTCACGAAGGCATGTGCGCGTTAACAGATTAGAGGTGGCATCTTATACCTGACATTAATAATGCAAACAGAATGTTTGACCTACAGCACAGAGGCACAACACTGTTTGATCGCGGCTGAAGCATCTCTCCAACATTAATAAATCATTATTAATCTGGGAACATTTTTTTAAGTCCTGCAAAGCTGAACACATACCCTTACAGAATGTGCTTCAACCACAAGTACCTAAGTACCAATATTTATCATTAGCAGTGAGGTTTACTTTCATTTCATTCACTTTCATTCCTCCAAACCAATTCTAACTTCACCATTCACAGACAAACAAGATGTCCGACCTAAACAACAGAATAAATCCCATGTCAGTACCACCCATGATGAGCCATATGAGCGTTTCACGGCTCGTGGTACGGCTGAGTGTTCTAAAAATAGCACACACGTCATTATAGGCTGCGTACGGTTCGCAGTTTTTGTGAATTTATGCTACAAAACCACTGACCTAAGTTTAGGGCAAACAACGTCCTGGTTGGGGTTTATAAAAGACAGTTTAAACAGTAAATAAATGTACGAAAATTACGGAAGTGAAGTAGTATCGAGGGTGACGTGACTACGTAAGTTACATAAAAAACATAAGTTATGTAACAAAACGTTACTCACAAAATGTGAGCCACTGAAGTTACGTAAAAAGTAATTTACTGTTGTTTTTACATGGGACACGAATCCTGTTCTCCAGGGTGAAATACGCTGTTTTTTCGACCCATCCACCATTTAAACTTTGTATCACCATTAATCATTACCCTGATTACCTTGTCTGTTTACTCAATTTACAGTATATGTATGTAAAGAGATTCCTCCATGTTGGTTCCAACTTCACCATTCACAGGCACAATAAGCCATAAAGCCACACTCACATACAGCTTTGCTTAAATAATGAGCTAGCTAGTTAGTTTGCTTGCTAGGAATTATACTCATTGAACTTGTAAAAAGCTCTGTTTTGGAACAAAAAGTGGTGGCCTTTGAACACATTTACCTCGTTAACAGAGCTGCTCAGGCTCAAAGTGTGCCCAGCGCAGCATTGTGTCTCATTACTAAACACTGGTGCTGGCGGTAAACACAGTTAGCAAGAGTGGGTGATTATACGTCTGTGCAGTGAAATGAAGATGGTTTCAAGCTAAAGATGATGTCACTGTCTTAATGAAGCTAAAACACACATGCATGGCAACTGACTGTGTGGTGAAGTTATGCTTAAGTTTACAATCCCACCTACACAAAGGCTGTGCACATGGCAAATTAACTAGTCCTCTGATAGATCGGGAGGTTTTTGTAGCCTGTAGCCAATGTGTTGTTGAGGTCAGGCAACTAAAACAATTGCCTCAGGGTTAGAAAAAGATTGGAGAAAACACACACACAGTTGGTAGAAAATGGCCTCTAATGTTAAAAGTTTGCTTTCTCTTCTTCACAGAGTGCCTCTATACACACTAAAACAACCACACACACACCGCCTTGCAGGCACAGTTTAACAATAGTTTGTTGAGCTGCTGTGCACTTGGGTTGGACAGAAAGTGCTGTGTGCTGCCTGAGCTTAATTGGTATTTGGTCCCATCACCTTGTCTAAACTGGCCATGCAACAGAAGCAGCTCATCAGCAGAACAATAGCAGCAGCTGCCGTCCTCTGTCAGCGTCGACACCGAGTCTGTTCAGCCCCAGCACTGCTGTGCACTCAAGACATGTTTGACAGAGCTCAAAGCCAAATACACAAGTATTATCTGTTTGTCTTAGAGATAAAAAAAAAAAAATGTATAAAGTTGGAAACAGGCTTGAGGTTACAGTTATGTAGTGTGAGTGAGGAATGAGCCACGACACAGCTGACGACACAGCTGAAGTGATTAAAATGCAATGTGCCGGTTTTAAGCACGTAGAAACGGGGGAAGGTGGCTACAACATCAGTGTAATGTTCCTTGCAAAATACTTTGAAACCTGGACTCTCATCATGCACTGTAAGCAACATGTCCTACAGACTACCAGGAGTGCCCAATTCTGGTCCTCGCGGGCCACTGTCCTGCCTGTTTTAGATGATTCCCTCCTCCAACACACCTGACTCAAACGATCAGGATCGTTACCAGGATTCTGCACAGCTTGATGAGCTGATCATCATCAGCTGGGCACCCCTGGACCCACAGGAGCATTAATTCGTTTAGGCAACAAAACTACTTCCATACTTCTGTAAGGTTAAGGCTTAAAGTAAAAATAAAAAGTTAAATAAATGCACATAAATGTCAGACGTGAAATATTATGAAGCTGATGTTGTGACACTGGTGTTGTAGAAATTAGGTGATGTTACTTTAAATAACTATATTTACTTTATTTTACCAACATGGGACACATACTGGTCTCCTGGGTTAAAGATCTAGATTTCCCTTGTTTATTTCAGCCTTGGTGCCGTTCATGATTACTAGAGGGCACTTAAATATGGGTTGTAATGAGGTTTATATATATATATACACACATGGGGTTGTATTCTGGGGGAGAAATGTCTCACTGTAGTGAACCCTGACCTTTATTCACTTCCACTCTACATGTTGTGATATGCACCAATGTTTTCAAACTGGTAGAGAATGAGCTCCATGGCTTTGCAGCATTACTGAGTGAAACTGTGAGTAATACACAACTTCTCTTTACCATTCAAACTGTATAGCTGCAATTTCACACTAGTTTGCCTCACTGGATTACATAGTGTTTAACTTACTTTGTTTGTTCTTAAAGAGAGGGGGAACAAATAGGTTCCTCTACCATGGAAGCAAATAGTGTCCATAGGAGATGTAGTCTTAATTTTCAGTAGATTAAACACTATCAATGGAGAAAAATTTAGGGTATTTATTGTACCCACCAGGGTCTAATTTTTACCCTATACCACTATATGAGTTTTTTTTACATTGATGTTTAAATGGAGTAAAAGAGAGCCTGTTTAATGTCCACATTCAAACAATCTCTTGTGCATGGTCTAAAGAACATGGCACAAGTGCATTTAGGGTGTGTTTTGCTAGTTTAACAGTGCAAAAGGGTTGCATTTCGACTCTTAATAAATCAGCAGTGTGAAATAATTAAACCAATCAGAGTGGAGTCTTACATTCATTTCAAAAGCCAGGTGTGCCTGCACCTGCAGCCGGCGCTTTTTAAATGGCAGATTCAGCAGACTGGAGAAGCGAGCGGTTTTCTGCTTAGGAAACTGTTCTGCTTGTGCACAAAGTGAAAGAGTACAAGCAGACCACCTACAGCTCCTTTTCACTGCATGTGAGCAAATGCACCAGTAACCTATTTAACTGAGGAGGAGAGCTGCTGTACATCCCTGTGTGTGTAACAAGCGGAGTGTACGTGCATGGGGACCCTGTGCAACTTTAAAAAGCAGGAAATACTGCGCCATTGACTTTAGACCAGGTTTTTTGATGGTCAGTTTCTGCAGCCTCAAGATAGCAATGTGCCAACAGTCTGCCTTACCACACCTCATTATAGGACCAATGTGCCTACAGGAACACAAATTGGTGCTGAGCATGAAAATGACAACTGCATCAGCCTGTAAACAGCAATGACAGTTGTGCTGTGCTGTGCACATGGAAGTAACTGCATTATCCAAACAAAACTGCATGGACGTTACAATTACTAAATCCAACAAATGTACCATGACGAATTTGTCAAAAGTATCATGAAAAATATCCAAACAGCTGGAATCTGTTATAACATGATGTTTTAATATCAATTTATCTACAAAATCTTGACTGACACCACTGTATTCTGGTCTTTATGGAAAGTGCACTGTCACTGAAGCAAAGGAACATATAAAAGTTACAAACAAACATACTGTACCATTTTACCATAAAATGTTCATTCATTTGGCACTGGTACTTACAGTATAAATGAGCAGAGTCATACTGAAACAGGATGGTTCAACTTTTATGTAGCGATATTTGACTTTCTACTGTTGAATTCTTTTGTTGAAGAGTTTGTTCTTGTGAAACAGTTGTGCGTTTTCTTGCTGATCCAACCTCATTCTTTATGATATAGCACAGCAGGTACTTGCCACAAAATAGAAACCAAAACAACCAGATGAGTACATTCTTCAGCTGTCCACAGCTGGTTCTCTCCTGATTTACCATACAGGTTGGTAATCCAAAGAGACAGAGCACGACTGTCAGGATCGCCACCTCAATGGACACCATTCTTATGTCCAGGAGTTCCCTTTGAGGCCGTGTACAGTCCAGCTATCCTTTCCAGCAGCTGTTAACTGCACAACTTGGTGGTCTCGTAATCCATCGAATTGGGCAGACGTGAGCTGAAGGCCTGTAAGGAGGCATGAATGCGAACCACTTCGCTGGCAGTCAGTTTGAGTCGGTGCCGGAGAAGACAAGCAAACAAGTCCAACCTCTGTTGACCCGGAGGGGACAGCCGGTTCACCCGGTCTCGTATTTCCAAGAGCTGGAGCATGGCAGTGTCCTGGGAACCTTGGGTGTACGGGTAGTCCAGCTGCAGAATCAAGTCACGGATCGCCTCCGGGTCAAAGTGCATGCTGTAGCCAAAGACCTGGATGCTGTTGATCTTCATGTAGCCCAGGTTCCGAGCAGGATCTGTCACTTCTAAAGGCTCGTAATATATGCTGTCGTTCACTCCATCTTGAGTCTTTATCCTGCTCCGAAGGTAGATATGAATGGTCTCAAAGAACGTCTTCCACTTGTTGCCCAGCGTCAGAGTCCAGTTATAGCACTCGAAGGGCAGGTCCAGCTTTGTGGCCTGCCAGTCTGGGAAACTGTTCTCATTGACAGGGATGTACCAGCTCTCTGAGTGGCTCCCTCCGAAGGGGTTGATGTATAGAGTAAGGACAGGCTCCAGGGTGCTGTTCTTTGTAAGGCAGATCTGGAGGGATACTCCCAGCAGCATGTGGACCATGTTGGCTTTGTACTTGTTGCTCTTCAGCGTCAGCAGCATCCTCTTTCTCCACGATGGGTCAAACCAGCTGTTGAGTCGCATGTCATTGCTGATGAAGATCGCATGGACCTATCGGACACACAGACATGAAAACAGCATTGCACTCATGAAGCATTTTAATTGCATCAACATCCAGCAGCTGACTGGGTTTTATGGGTGTGGACTCATACTTTCTGTGACGGGTAACTTCTTTTTTGCAGAAAGGGTAGAGAGTCAACTAGACATGCTTGTACCATAAAAACTGTTTTCTCCCAATGACTTTGAAAGAAGCAGCAGTACAAAAAATGAAAACTTTCTTGACACCACAAACGTCTGCTTTGTGAAGTTGTGAAACTTTCTTGTGCCAAGTGAACAACTTGAAATTTGTGGGGTGCCATCTAAGAACATGCTATCCGGTCTTCTTAATACTTCCATGAGCCAAATTGGCAGCACAATCATGTTGTAGAGCCAATATTCACTGAAGCAAAAGTAGTGAGGAAAGGAAAAACTACTTTAAAGGCAACAAAATAGGTGCATTTTGTCGCTCCGCTTGACCAAAAAACTAGACATCCCATGTTCAAAAGTACATGTTGCTGTCAGCACTGACCCTTAAAGCTTAACTATTTAATTTGTGAAAAGTCGTACTGTGTTACAAAAATAGATGACACCTTGTTTTATTATATACCACACTATAGCACAGGTATCAAAGCAGAAGTAAGGCTAGGTTTGACCAGCATATACCATCACCTACAGATCAAATCACTACAATATTTAAATTGGTTTTGTATATTTCCTATTTGAACCATCAGCTTCCTCAGCTATAGAGAACATCCACAATGCATTTGAATAAATACAAGGGAAAGCATATGAAGTTCTTCAGTAGCCAGAAGGGCAAGACTTTGTAATGCTGAGTGGCTCCCATGAGTCAGTACATCCTCCCCAGGATACTGCTGTGAAAGACAGCTCAGCTCCGGGTCAGGCTGACAAGATTAAACAAAAGGCTAAAGGAAAAAATACCTCGAGCCTGCGGTCAGCTCTCTGCAGTAGGTAGCCCAGCTCCAAATCCTGGAGGTCCGTCTCGAATCCCAGGTAGTTCTCTGTAGAGTCCGCCACCATGGACCTGCATGCCCCCTGCGTCAGGGCGAAGCCGGGGTTGCAGCTCCCACAGCGGGTGTGGTTGTCTGGCGCACATGTTGCGCAGGCCGAGCCTTCCCCAACCAAGCAGGGCGGCGGCAGCTGACAGGGGCTGTGTTCATACCGGCAGCTGCAGCTGTGGAGCTCCTCGGAGAATGTACCAATCTGGTTATTTTCCGAGCAATACAGAAGAGACTGCAAATGACTCAGCCAGTAGGATTGAGGCCTGCGCCAGGGACGGAAGAAAAACAGAAGGAAGAGAGAGGGAGAGTGGTTATTGAACAGGGCTTATAGGATGAGCTGGTTTAATAGGTAGCCGTTTATTAGGTCCGGGACACCTGTCTGGATGTGCAGACAGCTTGCTCATTAAAATATATAAAGCGTAATCAGCAGAGTGTAAGGCATGCAGACAGGCCCGGCAGGATTCAAGTAAGCATGGCTAAGGTCAGGTCAAAAGATCTGCTTTTTTTAAGTTACATAACAATTATCCCAACAGATTTTCGACCATTATTTTTCAGTGCATACTTTGGACTTAACGATACAACACTGTTTAAAACATAAACACCCAAAACAGGTTTAAACCAGATTACCGAGGTCACTCCTCCAATGACTTGTGGATTTATTGGTATTAAAATGTGTTATTTCTAATGTCTCAGCTACAGACTCTTGCTTAAGTGAATCCACAGTCTACCTTTTTTAGGTGGATATTTCCAGCAGGATAACGATGCCAGGGTTGTAAATACCTTCATGCTATTAAGTCAGACGGGCTTGACATCCCTGTGGAGTATACCAGTATTGTGTTAAAGTGCCAAATGGGTGCAGGTTACATATTAAAAGAATATGAGCACAAACATCAGTGTTTGAAGAGGAAGAGAGAGTGAGAGACAGGAGAGAGAGACAAAGTTGTCTTTGATCAGCTCGTGACATAAATATAAGACGTGCGCTACAGCCGTAGGGTAACTGACTCTCAGACATACATATAATTCCCCCCATGTGGGCCAGAGTTTGATTCCCGTCTGTAGCACTTTCCTGACTGTGATCCCTTTATGCTTCTTATCCTCTTTGCTCGCTGAAGAGAAGGAACGCACAGTATATACCGCTGGCTTTCCTTTCAGAGAAAAAAAAAAGTTTTTCTTTGATGAGAGTGTATTGTGGTAAACTTTATGCTAATCTAAAAATGTTTGTTGGATTACATTTGGGGCATCCTTCCTCCGTATCCCAATCTTATTGTGTGCTTGGCAGTTGGAAGCAAGGCTGACTTCAGAAAATCACTGATTTGAATATCAAAACCCCCTAATGGAAAAAGCGGTCATGGGAAATGATCCGAAAAGGCTCTTCCTTTCCATCACACGCTACCTGTGGGCAAGGCATTTCACCTCCGGCAGCTTCAGCGGAGCAAAGCAGTCACCAAGACAAGACTGCAGTTGTTCTGTTAGCTCCCTGGTGTGATTATGTACAGCCTTCCTGCTCCCTGCAACTCTTCCTCCAAACTGCTGCTGTAAATCACAGTGTCTTCAAACTTCTGTGCTACTTTTAAAGCAGCAGGCAACACTGGAAATGAAATCAGCCAAATATATAGTTGCTGTTTTTTTGAAAGAAAAAAAAAACAATCCTGTAAAAATAATATCTCAGCAAGTGATTCAGAGGACACTCAAGCTGATACTATTTTTTTTAATAAAGGGAAAACTCGGGGACTTAGAAAAGATGGAGGGACTTTGTGGAGATTTGTGGACTTTTAAATTAAAAATGTTGGATTCCCTGACACGAGACTAGTTTGTTACTCATGCCATAGAGTTTTGGTTCAAGAAATGTAAAACACTCGTCCAAAATGATGTGGACACCCAAGCACTACATCCAAATGTGATAAAGCATGCAATTCTCAATCTAGTGGCATTCATTTGTTGTTATGACTCTTCTGGTTTTCCCAAATATTTTCATGGGTTGTCAGCAAAAGACTGATTATCTTACATGAGTAAGCTAAAACTTCACAATTTTGGATGATTTCTGGTTTCATAGCTTGCAATCATAAACTTCTTCCGGCTTCAAAGGGACAAAATAAATCAATAAAATTGAGTTTTTATTTGCCGTTTCTGTTTTGATATCCCACGGCACAGCAAGACGTCGTTACCACCTGAAACTATTTTCTCCTAGTTTTTGTAGATCAGAATTGTTTTCCTTTGAGTTTCTGCCAGTGATGCAGCAGTGACGTACTCTCCAAACTCATCTACATTACCTAAATCATCTACATATCGAGCCACAACATTGAAAATCTTTTAGCTAACGGCTACGCTAGGTGTGCTTTGACACACCAGCTCTTCCCGGCACTATTTTCTTCATCTCTCACTCATGTTTCTACTGTTGTCTTCAAGCAACAAGCCTTCAGATGAAGACTCCTCTCTTCCTTCATGTATGGTCTTTTCCATCACAATCTAACCCTGTAATTACTGAAATATATTGTAATTTCACATAACTGCTTATTTACAGAACATTTCTTATGACGTCATGTTCTTTTTCCGTGAGAGGCAAACCAAACCATTGGTCAATCAAAACTAAAGCAAGCAAGGCAAAGCAATCAATATGAAAAATGTAGAGGAAGAGTCCAGCGTCATGATGTGCAATAATCAAGCCTTCTGGCCATTTCTCCTCTGTACGAGTTCATGTAATTGAAACAGCGTGAGGCAGCGAAGATAAAATTGGTCTGATCTACTGAATCCCTTGACAAGTTAATTAAAAAGCTATTCAACATTTTTAGAGTCAAATCTTAATTGCACTCTCTTAGCAGTCAAACAAAGATGAGAGGACTCCTCCAGTGAGGCGTTCGAGAACTTGACGTACATGAAAAAATCCGGCACCTTTTTTTTGGAAGAAGCCTACGCACAAGAAAGGCATTTTCTAAGCTGATTAAAGCAGAAGTACTGAAAACATCACTTGAATGACAATGTGCATCATTATGCCTAATGGCAAAAGTTTGAGCACAAAGTGTGCAGTGCCGTCTTATCATTACCCGCCTAATAAAAGCCAAGCTGACTGCTGCTTCTACGGGCTTATTCTCTCATAATTGTCAGTGCGGAGAAAAAAAAGTAGCCCCCAGGAAGCAAAATCAATCACATATCTCTCATCTATCTCAAGTGCCTCAAACAGGATGTTAAAGGGAGAAGTGAGGGTTTTTTGAGAGCTTCCGTTTCTCTCGCAGGCAAAACTGACAAACATCCCATTCTCAGTCTCTTTCTATCGAATATGGAGATTTCTGTGAGGAGAGAAAAGAAAGGGAAAGCTTCATAGTTGACGCGGTGGTAATAACATAGATAAACACTGCCTGGATGAGGGCAGTGACGCTCCCACTCCTTTCCCTTGCAAGCGGTTGGGAATATCACTTGCACAGATCAGTGATTAATGTGTGTTTTGGCAATGTGGTGGAGAGGACATCACAGATTGGCGGTGGGAGCAGTGAAACCGAGAGAGAGGCTGGACATTGAGCAGAATGCACTGTATAGATTAATCTGCCGGTTGATTTATGTGTTGTGCTCTCTAGCATCACGGTGGAAGCTCAGTCGATCCGAACGCTTCGTGACTGACAGCGGTTGGATTCACCCTCTCTGATGGAGGAAGGTAGTCTGAGTAAATGTGGATTTTATTCAGTCTTAAAACACTGTCGTTTGAACCAGCATTGGCCAAACACTGAAATGACCGATGTGCATTTCTTTCTCTGAGAGGTGACCTCTTGCTGGCATGAGGAAAATAACTGTCCTCTCTCAGCAGCAAAGGCTGAAGGTGGATGATGTTGTTATAACATCACAAAAAGTCCCAGAGGATGTCAAAGTGGAAGGCAGCCTGTATAAAAGATCCAACTATGACTCAAGAGACTGTTCTTTAACAACAAATGTCATTGGTTTGACTTAACTTTGAGGGCAATATTTCTCCACCAGAAAGTTTTCCTTCCCTAAATTAAACCTTGGCCAAAAATCTCTGAAGAAGAGAAATGGAAAATGGAATTTTCTTCTTTTTTTTTTTTGCTGCTATGAAACCAATGCAGAGAGTGTGGTTTCAGAGGGGTTTCATGGAGATAAAGTCCAATGAAATGAAATGAAGATTTCATGATTCCATGAAGATTTCATGAAGACATATAAAGATTTAATGTGGCGGAGACTTGCAGATTTCTGGAGTTGGAATTTACTGTTGCAGCAGCTGATAAAAGCAAAGTAAGGCAGGTAAGGTCACATGTGAGGATCTACAAGTAAGACAAATGCTTAATTTGACTGAAAAGCTCCTTTTTCATAGATATTTGGACTGTTTTGATGGCAACATGTTGCATGATGCATATATATAGACAAAAGCTGTACAAAAAAGATAAAAAAAGGAATCCTTTAGGGTTAACGGAGGGTATAGCAGTGAAATGCCTCCACAGCTATGGCAGCTTGTTTACTCCCACCTACGCCCCTGGATTATTCTATAGAAATACATGCAGGCTGTGGCTCCATGTACAGCAGCTTTGGGCAGAATATGCCAGAATCTCATGGGAAACAGAGAGGGAAATATATACAAAAGAGAACTACACTATAAGAAAACAAAACCTGCTTTTATGTCAAGATGTTGACTATAAAGGGTTGACTTGGGATCAAAGTTACCTTGACTAAAGCATGTCAAACTGAAAACTACATATCTCTACAGAGATATGTAGTTAACACACACATGAGGAATGTGTTTTAGCGTTACCGTTCTCTCGGCAGGCGGACTTGGGGCTGTCGGTGACATCTTTTGCTGAGGCTGAAGAGCTTGAAGATGACTCTCTGGGCTCGCCTGGAGAGGACCCGCATGCTGTTCTCAAGCTGCTCATATCGCCACTGGAACAAGTTGTCCATCGACCACAAGTGTTGGATGCTTGACACATTCAGGAAATAGCTCTGGGGCAGCCTCGCATAAAATGCCTTGAATTCATCTGTAACCAAAGAAAAGACACATTAAAGTGGCTCTCATCATTCTAGCATCAATACAGCAGCGCCATTTTTATTTCCAGGAGGATTGTTAGTATCTCAGACTGGTCTCCCCTCAAAACATCCATATAGGATGTTTGTACAGGCAGTAAAATACGACTCATATTTACGTTTTCGTAAGATTATACAGTATGAATTGTGGCATTTTAATTCATCATATTGTCTTGTATACAACATATTTACCAGCAAGTGATAACCATCTATGTGGTCACGTGATATGTTGTGACTTTACGACCTGATGAGCATCACCTCAATGCTCCATTAAACAATTGCCCAGTGCTCATTGGACTGTGGGAGGCTGTAAAACGCAGAGCATGCACCAGATTTGTCCTCCAGTTCAAAAAAAAAAATATGGCTGTATTTCTCTATTGCAATCAAGGGAACCTTTGCAATTGAACAGACCTTGGCAGCCTGTTCTATTTGTGCCGGAAATGTGGACTTTGGAGTATCTACAGTAGAACTGGGGCAGAGCATCTGGCAGGTGGTGCTTTGAAGCTCACAACATTTTTCTCATGTTGAATAAAGCAAAAAAAAGAAAGCAAAAGCATTCGGAATGACACTAAAAAGGTGATAAAAGGCACAAAAAAGTCCAAAGTGAAGCAGAAAGCAAAGTGTTTTAGGGGACTTTGATGTAAGGATACAGAGTAAGCTTTGCCTAAGTGTCATAATAACCACCATGATATGTCATTGATTAAAAAAGATAAATAAAGTCTCCTGGATACAGAATTATAACTGAACAACCTGTGCTGGGAGTCGGTTAATTTTTCTCTCTCACTTCATCATCATTCCCTTAATTACACAGGAAATAAGTTGACTGTGAGAATGCAACAGCCAAATGTTGTTACAATGAGCGACAGAAAGTCCTGCAAAATAATAGCTACGTGTTTGGATTTCTGATCCTGTCATGTCCTGTTTTGTCACCATTTGGTTCAAGGTTAACAGCAGCACTTGTAGCACTATTTGATCTCCATCTTCTTCAACGGTTAGTCTATTTCCAAGGCATCTCCCTCTGCTGAAAAAGCAGCCAGATAAAAGTGTGTGATATCCCTCGCTGAAGGACACATTTATGGCACTTGCAGGTGTTTGCAGTCTGGGCACGCTCCTGCCCTCACTTCACGCCCAGCTATTAAAACATAAACTTTGAAAGTAATTGCACTTAGGGATATTTCAGACAAATCTGAGGAGTGGAAAAAAGACAGCTATTCTGATTTCACCTGAGTAATAATCGCCAAGGCAGGGTGACCGAGCACAGCAATAATAACCAAACATTATGCTAAGAGCTTCCGTTCAAACTCTGTTTCCCCGGTGATATGAAAAGCCGGACTGGCAATAAATGGGTTTTATAGCTGATTAATCTGCTCTAGACATATTGTAAACTACCTGAGCCGAAAGCTGTTGATTTTTTTTAATCCAGTCCTGTCGCACTGTTAATTTCCTTTATGCAGATAGTGTTCCAGCACCCAGAATTCACTACCAGCTATTATAGTTCACCTATAAATCATAGAGTAGGGAGGAGCATACATATAGGAACCTCACTGGGATTTATCGGTGCAGATAAAACACTTGAATCCATCCTCACTCCCTCTCATATGAATGATTTATGGATTTAAAGTTTGATTTTCCTGCATTTAGGATGAGGGAGCAGAAGAATGCCTTCTTTCTTTTTTTTTTACCTGATTCCTCAAACTCTTTATAGAGCATCCCCCAGGTCTCTGTGATCCTCTCCAGGCTGTCCTCCATGGCTTGAATGTCCATATAGGGACAGTTGCACTCTGGGAATTTGGGGTCACAATGGCACCAGCAGTCGTTGTCCTTGCAGACGAACTCCCCCTCTCCATTGCAGGCGATGTAGCTGAGAGCTGCCTGCACAAAGCCCTCTTTCAAGTAGTCTGGGAGGATCACCTGTAAGCCTGCAAAACCAAGAGAGGTTTAGTACCATCACCCGACTGCAGGGAGAGGAAGTGCAGTGGAAGTGCAGCTTATAACTTACTTAATGAATTCTATAAATCTGCCTGATATTGTTGTTTATTCCATGCGCATATACTTTCAAGAGGAAATCCTTAAAAGCACAATAAAAGTGGTAAAAATCACACACACCTTGCAGCTGGACTTTATTTTCAGGGCTCTGAACCAACACAGAGCTTACAGAGTCGAGGTTGTCATAGTTACTGCATCCCAGAGGACCCGTGCGGGTCTCTGTCACCTGGGCAACAACAAATAAACATCACATTTATAAATTCTCCACAGCATCCATTTTAGAACATGAGTTAGTTATATTTCTTTTTACAACCTTCTTCATAACTGTTAATTGGAAGTTTGAATACCGGAAACCACAAAACAGCAACATAGGGGAGCTTAGACGGAAAGAGAAACTAATAAAATGATATCTAAAAGAAAACAGACAAGTGTATATATATAAACATAGTAATGAAGAAAACAGAAAAACAAATAGATGAAAACATAAATAAATATAGAAATAAAAAGAGTAGCTTAATAACACAGACCAGAATGAAAGAGAGATAAAATAAATTAAAAATAAAATGTTATTATATTTAAAAAAAAAAACAAAAAAAACAGGCAATTGTGTATATAATAAAATCATAATAATGACAACAACAAAAAAGGAATAGATTAAAAAATACATTTGAGTCCCCCAATGTTGTAAATTGGGATTTTGCAACAAAAAAAGACTTAAAAACGATAATTGAACTTATAAATTATTTCATAATAACAGTAGAAAACAACATACCAGAAACCACAAAACAGCAACAAAAATAAACAAATGAAATTATATTTTTTTTAAAAGGTGTATAAACTGAAAATAAATAAATGAATGGATAAATAGACAAGTAACTATTTTCTTTTTTTTCTGTCTTTGTTTTGTTGGGATTTTGCAACATAAAAAGGCTTGTACAGGATAATTGTAATTAGGGCTGAAGGGTTTGTTATGACACCTCTAAAGATATACATAAGAAACATAATAACGATGAAAAGAACAAAAAAAAAGGAATACAGGAATCAAATAAATCCATCTAAAAGAAAGTAATATTTTTGAGATACACAATGAAGAAAATGTGCCTCGTGTGACACAAATGGCTCCTGTGCTCTCTTGAAATAAAGTAGTTTCTACTTAATCGATTGTGAACGTGAAAGAAACGAAAAACTGGGCTAAGCTCATTTAGATTCCTCTAAATTGCTGTAAGAGTGCTTTGCTGCACTCATTTATCTGCAAGAATACTCCACGTTTCTCTTTTTGTCTTGCTGCTGATTGAAGACATTTCAATTGACCTTTTGCCACAAAGCAGCTCCAGCAAAGCATCCTTTTTCACTTCATTTGCAAGAAGAGATCTTATTTCAGCGCTCTCCTTTTTCTTGCTGTGACACGCTGGAGAGCATCTAACTGATTCTCATTTTTCTCTCTTTGTGGTTCTGGGACACCATATTTTGTTCAGCGATTTGTCCTGGTCAGGCTTGTCAAAGGACAGTTGGTGTAAAGTGACAGATGGATGAGGCGAGACAATGAGGGTCAGTCGATCAGTAACACAATCATAGAGGGCTGAAGGGCTTGGGAACTCATATGAGGCCAGTGCTGCGGGGAAGTGAAACCTCAGTATGGGGCTCTTTAATCAAAAGCCTAATCCACAAGAAAGGGGTTTGTGAGAGGAAGAACAAATATCCTCTGCGAATGAGAAAAGGAAAATGGAGATAATTTGAGTGCAATTCTTCAACAATAATATTCATATCACATTATAAGTCCCTTGTTTCCCTCATGAAGGATTTTAATGTTGATATGAATGTGAGGAAATGAGATACAACCCTGGGTGAAACCACATGAATATTGAATCCTTATAAGGAATTATTTGATATGCCATATGATATGCCATATGGCAAAACATTGACTGATGAGCAGAGCATTCAATTTCCGCTTTGCATAGCAGCTGCTATTCACTGTAGATACATTCTGGTATATTAAAAATACTTAATAGGACATTATTGGCCACCTGTATCTTGGCACATGATTGTTTGAGGGAATGAAACAAAAAACTGGAGCTTTGTAGACGATTTTCTTTGCGATATTTCTGTTTCATGATGTGAACTTTACATCCAGGTGCTAAAAGTGTTTCAGTGACTCATTCAAACAGCAGAGTGGGAGCCGGAGAAGCAGGAGGAGGAAGAAGGTTTTGATCATACAGCAGAATGAGCACTTCTAAAGGATGAAGTCTTTTGAATTTGAAGAAACCTTTATGCTATTTATGTTTCTGGTTCTGCAGATGAGTTGAGGTGTGATCTAACATTGTGGGGCACTTGAAATGGTTTCATGTCACTAGATGGCAGTAGAGACACTGCCTGACAATTTGTCATGTTATAGGTAACTCATTAGCAGACTACAAGAACCAGGCAGCAACCTCCCAGTGTGAGCAGTGGAGCAAACCTGGAGGTGCCTTCAGCCTGCAATCTTTCTAATATCCAGCAGGGGGCGCCAACAGAGGGTGCAAAAGAAGTCCAAAAAGATGATTTATTACCTCATAAAAAATTCTTGTGACAGCAATCACTAGTTTCATGTCTAGTTCAAGACAATATGATGTTAATTTTGAAAATAATGGTCCAAATTAGAAGAAAATAGATGATAAATCAAGGTAGGATTTAGGGCGTGGCTAGCTTTGATTGACAGGATAGCAGCAGAACAAAGTGTGTATCCATGGCACTGGCACTGTGTATCTAAATAGTGATGAATCTGTTTGTCTGTCTCAGAACTTTTGCCTTTTTTCTAGAAAGTAACGTACATTTAGTTTGAGCGTTAACAGTTTATTTGTAGATACACCTGTCCTCGCACTTCACCAGCCCAGTATGGTCTGGAGGTGGAGAGTGGAGCTGCGACATAGGAAACCATGGGAGGCTTTTCAAAACAAAAGCCCCTAAAATAGTATATTCAGTAAATGTTGAAATGGTATTGGTAAAGAAACACTTCTTAGAATCTAAGTAAAACTCTTTGGTAGATGATGTGTTTGGGATGCTCTGACAGATTTAGAAAAGTCCAGGAATCTAATTTTAATTGGTGCATTTGGTCCATTTAGCCACTTTTTTCCTGCAGATACAGACCCCCGCTCTAAAGGAATGTGCAGCAGTCTTCACAACCTGCTTTAATCTTTTTTTCAACTTCATCTGCGACTCCATCTCCATCCAAGCTCTTGCTAAATACTGGAATCTGCTATCTATTTCTTTGACCCCCCCACCCACAGCAAAGTTAAAACCACACGCTCCAATTAAATATTCTGTCAATCTGCAGCCGGTCTTCTGATGTTAATGGGAGTGAAAAATAATTTGTGTATCCGTTCTGTGAATTCAAGTTTGTGCTGCACTTTCCATGAAGTTTCATGAAAATCAGGTAAATATAGTTTTTCCGTTTTCACCAGCTAGCCAAAATGTTTTAATGTCTGCTGTTTGTTGTAATTGGGTGCTTTCTGTGGCTGGACACAGGTCTGATGAGAGCAATGGGATTGAATGAAACTAAAAGTTTGTGGGCCGCAAAACCCAAACAATGGGATAAATGAATGAGGCTGAAAAGCTCAAACAACTCCCTTAGCATAGTCATTGCAGCTTCAAGTCTTCAATGTATTTAGTTTATGAGTGTGTCCGTAAGTGGAGGCCTGATGTATTAAGTGTTTTATTATCTGAAGTATTTTGCTGTGGCAGTTTTATGCCTTTAACAAAAGTAAATCTATTTGTGTCCCTGAGCCAGAAATACACTGTAAAAAAATGTTTGTTTGAGTTTGATCATAGACGATCGAGTTAGCCGTCTATCTGTTCTGTGATAGTCCAGACAAGAATCGATCGAGTCTGACGGGGAGCACAAAAATGTATTTCTCAACCATAATGAGAGCACAAAACAATCGAGAGGCTGCCCACGAGATGAAAATATGAAACCGGAGATTCCTGCTGTTTCCTCGATCAAGTCTGTCGCCTTGTTCATCACTGCGTGCACACAGACGGGCAGATATGGCCTGAGTCAGGTGGGATATCGGCTTCGATCCAGTCTATGAAGTTTTTCTAAATTGCAACAAAATGCTCCCCGATGCTCTCGAACAACTGGAGTCATTACTCGTTGTACAAACAAGCCGACCTGATCACAGACTCCTGCTCTGCACCGTGACTTCTTTAAGAGACCCCGAATTTCCACAGCCAATCCCCAGCACACCACAACAGTAACAGGCTTTTCCTCCAAAATGAGCTTCAATTACCCCTTTGCATGGAGACAGCAGGGGGGTCTTTGCCTTGCCAGCCCTCTCCCATTCATTCCTCAACTTGTTCGATTTCAAATTCATGCAGAGGAGTGCTTAGTTGTATCTGTTCCGCCGCTGTGTGGGTCAACGCCCTGTGGAAACGATGCACAGGCGTGGAGGAATGTGTCGCTCCTTTTTGACTCACTTCCTAGCAGTGATGGAGGTGAATCTCTCCTCTTTCCACTTCCTACTTGTCAGTTACGCCAGATGACTGCCTTTGGAGCATGAAAGCATACTCTCTCTTCCTCTCTGTAGCTACAGAAAAACCCTAATTCCCAAGAAATGAAACAGACAAAAGCATCTGCCTCTGCACCTCTGATGCGCCCACCTTCGCTGCAAAAGAAATACCCAACCCTCCCCGAACACAATGTAGTGAGAGGACAGAGCTTTGATATAAGTACAGGGAGTCTGATTCATGTTCTGCTACAGCGGAGAAAGCCACACTTCACAAGCAGACTACCGCTGTGTTCCAAGGAACCAAAAAGGCAGAAAGGAGGGTCATCCTCGGCGCCGTGGCCCTATTAACCCCATGCTGCCTGAAGGTGACAACCGGAGGCAGAAACCTGTCACGAGCCGTGTTTCACAGGATTCATTTATCTTCCCCCTCGCCATATGTGCTCATCACAGAGCTTCCTCCGGACGTGGTGCACGCACGGTGGCTGAAGATCAAATCTTATCACAAGCAGGCTGATAAGAACCATCATTTTCCACTGTATTTTCATCTCCGTTATCATATTTGAGTATTTTTTAATAGTACAGGAAAGACTATCATGTCCTATCACTTCCAGATATAATTGTTCTTTGATTTCCTTCAGAGGAGCCTTTCTCTGTGCAGCTTCCCAGCTCCAGTTGGCAGTGAGAGGTACATCGTAAATCCTTAAACCCAGAAATCATGTACCGTGATTTTGTGCATGCTCGTGTTTACAATCAAAGCCAGACTGCCGCTTGATAACAAAGGATAAAAAAGAGACAGGCGGACGAGGTCTGATGTTTGTGATTCCAGGCTCCAAAGAACGGAGGACTTGCTCTCGGCTGCTGGAGAAAAATATTGTTTTTGGAGGAGAACATGTCATACCAATTTGAGTGTCATGTGAGGAAGATAATCTGCTTTATTATATCACAATTTTGCCTGCTTCAGCTGTGTTGGTTATTCAAAATCAGTTGGATGATGATTTTAAAATGTAAATGATCGTAGTTTGCATTATAATTTTGCAAAATCTGTTTTGAAAATAGTTTAGTTTATTCATTTTTTTTTAGTTTTTTGACAATATGAGAAAAAAATACAGCAGGAACAGATGCAACCTCAGCTTCACTAACAAGTCGGAGAGGCAGTAATCCAGGACCAGCACCAGCCTTGAGCTTCATGCCATCTCAGCTCACTGTCAAACATGATATTAACCTGATTTTGGGCTGATTGAATCTCTGATAATCTGATAATGCTTTACTCCGTGAGGGTGCCTCAACAAAGGAGCTATAAAAAGCATTACCTTGATGGCAGTGGAGGCGATCTGGATGTGGTGCAGCTTGCGCAGAGTGCTCTCCCTGTCGATGAAGTAGGAGGCAGCCAGCTGGTGCAGAGCTTCCAGAGTCACAGTGGAGGAGTTACCCGAGTAATCGCTCACCTCTGCTTTCTTACTCAGTTTCCTCTTGTCCACAAATATCGTTAAGGCCTCTTCCCCTGCAAAGAGACATTTAAAAAATGTTATTTTTTCTTCTTAAAGGGCGAGGGTGTGCACTTATCCATCATTATGTGTTGTTATTTAGGGTTTCTTGAAGGCTGCTTCTCTGACAGAAAACCAAACAGTTAATATCTTAAGTGACTCCTCGTGTTTGTCTCCATCTTTGGAGTTAACCACTCATTGCTGGGGTGTTTATGCGCCTACAAATCACTTGTCAATCAAAAAGCCTGCCAGTTGTGTCAGACCTTTCCACTTAGATTTTCTGTTAATGAGGTTTGAGTGTCTGTACTTGGCACTCTGTTCAAGCCAGCCTATGATCGCCTTTTTTTGGTTTTCTTTTTGTTACAATTTAACACTTATAATGCCATAATAAAATGTGCTTCCTGCTATTTTCCCGTTGAAACGCACACACTAAATTCCAGCTGCTTAAGAGCACAGGAGCAGCCATACAGGAGCGTCTGAAGTATAAAGACACTTGACCACAATTAGGATAAGCCACATCACTCCGTATCAGTCACCACGGATCATAGCAATCAGCACTCCATAAGTCCCGGGGCCACGCTGCAGCACACTCTTTGCTCGAGAGTCCCCGAGACACTGCACATCATATTCCTCATCGTAATGCAGTGTTAATGCTTCAGGGCCATTTTTCTGCCCACAGCCTTTCTTCCTCAGCTGCTGAAGGGCACCCTCTTAATATCACAATCTATTTATTAATTTCATTAAGTCCATATGTTTCCGAACACAGAAGCAATCCATTCAGAACCACAGAGGCATATCTCTGGCACCGGTCCAAGGCAAACTCCTCATTCTCCTCTCTTCATACCACTAAGTGCTGGCTGGGAGCCAGAGCGAGAGGCTGCAGCGGCTCAGGCAGCTGGTAAGGTTGCATTTTATGCAGCCACTCACAACAGCGACCTTTTCTAAGCCAGGAGCCAGGTCTAAAATAATTGACAAGTGTTGCTCTGTAAAAGCAAATCGGCTTTGCAAGACTTGCCTGGACCTTTCTGGCATCTTAAATTAGTTTTTTTCCCCCCTTCTTTTTTCTGCACTCAGAGGACCATTAATGCTTGTCCATTCATCACAGTGCAGAAAACCAGAAATGGGGTGACTGTGACCGGGAGTGGAGGCTTTACAGTACACAGGCTTTTTACATATATTCATACAGTACATTTCTGAAGAGGGATATCGGTGCTGCCAGTGGCATATTATTCTGCTGTGATGTGTTATTCAGTTACTTACTGTGGCTGAGTTATTGTGCCATGTCCATCTGTTTTCCATACCCAATGCCTGGGGGAGCAAACTCTAAAAGCTTTTATCAACACAAATTGTATACTTACTAAAGCCTATATCATCTGGAAGGGAAGCAGTTCCAAAAAGCTAGTTTTTTCATCATACTGCTACAGTTTAATACTATACTGGAATAAAACAAAAACACGTCTCTTAAATAAAGACTATCAGCTGCTGTATACACACATGCTGTATGGAGTTCTTTCAACAATTACTCTTAATTGTGTACAGATGATGCGATCTGCCAGCAATAGTAACCATTTCATGTCGAAATAAGGTCTGAAATCAGGAACCCATTGTTCCAAAGATTACTATGATTTCTGAATGTGCCTTTCCTTTGTAAGTGGAAATTACATACAGGTTGAGCGAGAATGCGAGGCTGGAAATTAAAAACGATGGGGTGCACCAAACAAAGTACTGTCAGTTGGCCAATTTATCCCAAGGGTTCAATTGGTGACAATGAAGATCTCTAAACATCGTAATCAAGCTTTATTCACTAAAACATCTGTTTTATGTTTACCTCCCAGTGTAGCTGACAACAGGAAGTGAGTCCCATACTTCCTGATGAGGTTGTCAGTGATCATCTGGGTGGTGGGCCGGCGGCCCAGCAGTCGAATGTTCTTGATGAACTCAGGAGTCAGAGGTAACGAGGACTCTAAGAAATCCCTCCTTTCCACCGCCAAGTTGTTCACCTTCCATCTCCCAAACTCCCTGGAAAATTACAGGAAAAAAGAAGTCTATCAAATGGAAAGTAATAAAACATTTTAACCATCACTTATGAAGTCATTTGGGCCCCAAATATGCCTCATATTGACTGGTTCCATCTTTAATTTGAAGATTTGCTCCCTTGTTATATCATTGTAAAATTAATATCTCTCGGTTTGGAAACTAAACTAAACAAGCTGTTTAAAAACGTCGCCTTGAGCTCTTAACATTTCTGATTGATTTTCCCATATTTTGGAAATTGTAGAAACTAAAGACTTCATTAATTAGCTGAGAAATGATCAACCGGTTAATACTGAAATAATCATCATGGCAGCCCGAGCACACAGGGTGAAGGTTTGAGCCTGCAGAGGGCAAACCCACCTTCTCTGCTTCTTATATCTCCATCATATACGTACAATGTTTGCCTAAAGCTGAGGAGCTATGCTGAATAAATGACTAGCAGAGTCAGACAGAGAAAATGAGAGAGAGGAATTTAATTCATTATGTCACTCTGTGGTTTTGCAATGTAAGGAATCCTTCGACCATGCCGACACAGCCTGCACCAAAGTGAAGGTGAAGTGATGGAGAAAGAAAGAGAGAATGAGAAAAGGAGAGAAAGCAGGTGAGAAGAAAAAAAAATCATCCCGAAAAGAAAAAACCTCATTTGAAACCGTGATTGTCACCTGGGACGGAAATGTGCTCCTACTACACAGCTGACAGATGTTTTCCTTAATAGCCCATCATGACGGAGATATACATCCAAATGAATAAAGTACAAGGTGGTACAAGAAATAGCCCCATTGCTCAAATGGAGAACGCAGGCTGTAATGAGAGAAACAGAGTGGGAGCAAAAATGTCATAAAACTGAAAGAAGAGCGAACAAAAGACTCTGTCAGCCTTTGTTGCCTTTTCATGTTCTTCTCTTTCCCTCTGACAGCTGCATGTCTGACCTCAGCCATAAGTGCAGCTTATATGCTGTACTTATATAAAACCCTCATGCTCCATTGATTATAATTTATCTGGACATGTTAATATTTCATTGCATCACCTATTTGACAGCTTTTAGATAGAAACCTGAGCTGTTTCAGGGCATTTTTGCCTTTTTTACATTTTACTGCAATAAATAATATATAAAATCTCTAAATCCTGCAGCTCTGTGGGATCAGCACAATCATGGCTAGAAGTGAGAATAACTCAAACACGTCATTGTGCAGAATAACACAGTTAGAATGACAGAAATCATAAAAAAATGCTGATATCTATCATTGTAATTGAATATAATGGAATTTACATATACAACTCTTTTCTAAGTGCCCATGAGTGTCATGAAAAAAGAAAGTGGGTCTCTATATGCTTTACATACTTAACTATTTGCATTTTTACAAGCTCTACTTCCAGCCTCTCCTGTCCTCTCCTCTGGGCTCTGTGTAAACAGTTTTTCAGTGAATATTTGTCACGAGACCGTTGGTCTCAGCAGAATCAATCCTGGCTTCACAGAGTCTCTAATGTTTTTAACAGGATCTGGTGAGTTTTAAATGAGACGTATAATAAAGTGATTTTGACAGAAATATGACAACGTCAAGCTTCATCTTGGATACTTTTTCTAATGGCAGCTATTGTAACCTATGATCTGTTCAAAGACTGTTGGAAAGGTAAAATTAAGATGACAGTGCCTGTTTTTTACGTATTCTTTCTGAGGTAAATGATGTATTTTTGGTGATCTTTTAAAGAAAAACATGTTTCAAATCCGGCGGGTTCAGAGGGTTAAACCTCCCTCATTGTTTGGGATCCCATAAACCCATCTTTCAAAGAAAACATACGTTTCGTTTGGGGTTCGGAGGGTTAACACGTTGCCAGTCAAAGCAGCGGGAAAGGAGCTGAATTTTAATAAAGCTTTGTATACTGTTAAGACTTTATTCCTGCCTATCTCCCCCTTACAGCTTTTAAGCTATTATGACTTTCTACTTTCATGTAAAAACTGAAAACATGCATTATGAGAAGGAACAAAAAAAAAAAAAAGATATGTCAAAGGCAGCATGGTAAACTGAACTGGAGCAAAACTCAAGGAACCAAAGGATATGGATGTTCAATCAATAAAGACCAGCCTGGCACCCTGCGCACATTCGCTCTAGTATTTTTGTAGAACATTTGCCCAAGGGAGAGCTCTTTGAACCGGTATTGTACTTGACAGTGCTTTGACTCATATACAAGTTATTCCATTTCCAGAAAGTTCAAGGTGTTTAGTGGAAGATTTCCATGGGAAGTGTCCTTCACAGATACTTTTGTGTACTGCTTGACTTGCAGTTCCGCACTCAGCTTAACAGAGAGAGCGAGAGCATGCTGGGAATTACAATTAGACGTACATGTGTTTTGTTTGTCTGACATTTGGCAAAGCAGTACAAATTTGAGGTGGAGTATACTGTGTTTTGAGAAGAGAGGTGTGCATGGCATCCTTCATCTGAACAGCTCTGCAAAGTCAAACAAGTCATCTGAGAGGAGGAAGCTGAATTACTGTTTTAGAATCTCAATATAATGCATTCAGTTTGTTGAAGTGATCATAAAAAACCCTCCGTTATCTGTTGTTTTGAATCAGAACGAGAGTAATCACACACTTTTAAATCGGAAACCACTATTTGTTATTGTCTGGTCCACATAATGTGGCATTTATTGGAAACAAAACATCGTTGCTGGCAGAACTAACTCATCTTTTAACATTTTAGATTTGATTTGAGGCTCCTAATGACTGGAAAGCTTTGAAGAAGCCTCATGAGTGCGAAGTTAATCACCAAAGGAGCAAAACCACAGATAAAACTAAATCAGAAACTTCTTCTTTAAGGATAAGCTCTGAGCTCTGACATTAAATGTCAAGAGTTGAGACCTTTCATCACTCTGCAGTCGTGCTAGCTCTTTGAGGCTGTATTTAGTACTTGGGATACATGCTAATGCTAGCATGGTAACATGCTCACAATGACAATGCTGAAGTGCAAGTTTGACTATCATCGTAACTTTTGGGAAGTAATACTCAACACAAAGTAGAGCTGAAGACAATGGAAAGGTGATGATGGCACCAAAAGACTTTGACCTGCTGGTGGAACTCCTGTAAAGGTCAGGGGTCACCACAGTCAGTAGGATTAGGGCTCATTCCTGCATGTTTTCTTTAAGCTTATGGACACGCACAAAACAGAGCAGAACAACAAATTGTGGACATGGACCTGTGAAGCAAACTCTGAAGTGCTTTAGTCTGCAATCTTTCAAAATTCCAACAGGGGTCGCCAACAATGGTTGCAAAAGAAGCCTGGTCCTATTTCTCATGCATGTCTGTACCAAATTTCATGGAAATCCAATCAAAAGCTCAAAAACTCCTCAAGCACCATCTGTTCACAAAAGCCTTTGGACTCAGTTAACCCCCTCGAGCGTCTTCAGTGCCGTCACGTTGTTTTGTCCCTTTGTTCTGTTAAGCATCCTTGGGTTTCTTGAAAGGCGCTAAATAAATCTAAGTTGTTATTATTATTAAATGTTGTTGAGATATTTCAGTAGATGACTAACTGACTGAAACACTGACATTCCCATCCCAAGAGTCATGTCACTGCGTAGCTAAAGATGAAATATTACCTCTAACAAAACTTGCCGTACCAACAAAAGGCTGATGAGCCAAAAGGGAGCCATGGAGACGGTTAAACAAAACCTTTGAAGTGATATCCGTGGACTCATTCACCTTGTAAAGGCTCTGTTCTTTGTTTCTTTAACTGTTTTGTGCTAACAGAACCTTGTGTCTATGTATGTAAGCTTCCAAACACACAGTACTTGCCTGCACATGTACCCAGTAAACTGCAACGCCAGGTTGTTGAGCTCTGTGCCTCCCAAAGAAAAAAATTCCATGAACTAATTTCGATGAAAGTGCTTTCACTTGCCCCGGAGCAGGCGAGGCTACAAGTCGTGCTCTGACCACCGCTAACCTGCTGTCATAACAAATTGGAGAAAAGAACCAACGGCCATACTCCTTTTGACTAAGGCAGCACAAGATCAAAAATGCAAGGTCAAAACCGCTTGCTTTACGGAAAATATACTCAGAAGTGAGCATTCAGCTCAGGAATCCCAAATATATATAAATCTCTGCTTTGGGCTCAAAGGGCCTAAAATATTGAGATCACATAAAATAGATGATATCATGTGTTTCCACCAGCCAGTTAGATTCATATCTGACAACAGTTGCTCCATTTTTAAGCATTTTTTTTTTACTTTTAAGCAAACATGAAGCACTGAAGATCATGTGATACAATCTAAAGCTCCAGAAAAACATCAAACAGCCAAGCAGAGTTTCCAAGGTTACTCTCAGTGTCATATCTTGGATTGCCTAATTATGTATCCAAGGGAACACTTGACATGACAGTGACATGCAGCGGTTATTATAATCATTGTTTGTAAACACAGCATTGAAACATGGCGCCTCCTCCCCTGCTCAGCAATCTTTAGTCTAGCAAACTAATAGGCTGAGTATTTGTTCCCAGACGGGAGAATTTAGCAGAGCCTCCAGAGCTTCCGACTCAGATGACACCGATTACAGTGTCAGCCTGGCAATGCCCAGAAATGTCCTGAACACAGCAAAATAAAAAGAAAAGAGAGAACAGTCGAGGTAGAGGGCAGGGTCCCTGCAGATACCCACGCAGCCACACACTTGTAAGTAATGATTGAAAGGGATTCATTTTGTTTTAGGAAAATCCTTCCCATTTTGTGGGAGCACTCAAAGGAGAATACTTATTTTTTTCAGGTTGGGGTCGGTTTGCACTGCATCATACTCAGCAGTAATGGTGCTGTTCTCTGGCGTTTGCACTTGTTAACTGGTGGAACATCTTAGACATTAACTTCATTGCTTTTATATTTATCACTCTTGAAAAAGGCTTTTGCTAAACGCCCGGACTTATTGCCATCTGAGAGAACCAGTGCATCACCGTGGGCTGACAGTTCAGCTCCCCAGCTGGCCGTTTACTCAGTCACTCAATTATCGCTTTGAAGCATTTCCTTGTAGTTTCAATTAATAGGATTTAAATTTTAATGGAAATTCACAAGAAATATCTTGGTTTGGTATCTTGGCTTGTTAAAGCACATAGTATGGACATTCTCTGGTGTCTTCTCAGAATTCCATCAGACAAAGAACAGAAAGGCCGTGACCTCGAAGGAATTGAGATTGATGTCAGTGAAAGAGCCAATATCAATGTTAAAAGTCACGGATTTGCTCATACAGTCTGCCGTCTGTGTCTTGTACTTTATCTTTTAACCATATTATTAAAATCTGCTTGTTTTAAGATGGTAAAATTGCTAACTATGAAGTAAATATATTTCTTTTTCCAACACAAACCTTATTTTCACTGTTAAAATTTGACATTTCATTTTAGAGGCCATATAAACCCAGGGGTAGTTCTGCTGTAAAAGGTCAATAGTTTATTTGACTCCCTTACAATTTTTCAGTATATCTGGAAAATAACTTGT
This sequence comes from Serranus cabrilla, assembly GCA_903364295.1. Classification (NCBI taxonomy): domain Eukaryota; kingdom Metazoa; phylum Chordata; class Actinopteri; order Perciformes; family Serranidae; genus Serranus; species Serranus cabrilla. The sequence continues at coordinate 529,495 of CAFUXE010000032.1, read as the reverse complement.
TTTTCAGAAAATATTTTGCAAAAAAAGGTGATCCTACCCTCACGTTTCACCATCAGTTAGATCAGATGGAGATGAAGGCTGTTTATTTATGTCGGTCGGTATTAATGTGAAATTGTGATGCAAGTGAAAATGAGCCACAGATATAAGAAAACCCACCTACAGAGAAATAACCTGTTTCAGTGTCTGGAACTAGAACTAATTAAATATGTACTTGGGAAATGAAGCAACTGTTTGAAGACCATAACGATCTTTGATGTTTAAAAAAAGTACAACTTTGATATCAGGCCATGGGCAAGACTGCATTTATTTTTGCAAGCACTTTCCCTCTGTCACAAATCTGCATAGCAATGAATGTATAAAGAGACAGTTATGAAGTCACAGACAGATATCACAGCTGTAATTATAACAGATCGCTTGTGATTACTTTGAAATTTCTCGGGGAGGCTACAGGAGTGCGCTGCCAATTTTGACTATCTGCCTGGCACTGCCCCCAATTTACTCACATAATCACGCTTATATGAGAAGAAAGGAGCGGGAAAAACGTTCCTCAAAGAGCCAGCTGCCTTTTTAGAGAGCACTCTGCTTCCTTCTTAAACATTTTGAAGAGAGTCTTTTTAGAAAGCAACCAAAACAAATGGACGTGAAAACCATACACGGAGAAATAAACCTGATTAATTGTCTTGACTGCGGCATTATTTTTGTCAGATTACATTGTGTGGCAAGGAAATAAACATTCAGTGAATTTATGTGAACTGCATTGTTCTATCAGTCAAATGTCGCACTTTCTCTCTCCAAAATAAAAGCTTGACTGCTGTAATCAGAACGGGTTGAACAACCTTGGCTGCAGATGATGGATGGAGGGAGTGTGGCCTTTTGAAAGGGTATATATCACATTAAAGCAGGAGTAATGAGGAAAGCTCAAACACCCAGATGTTTGAATGATACACAGTGCAAATCCCTGGGAATTCAACTGCTGCACACAAAAGTTAAAATGAGGCGGTGGCAGGGAATTGCAACAAACATCGATTTAAATTTCTGTTATATAACCACAAACCAAGACCCTGATTCACACAATATTAAGCAGAGACTGTAGGCAGCGAGTGGAAAGTAAACATAATGATGTTAAATGGATATGTGGTACCCACTGACCTTTTTGCTGACACTGTAGTTTTCAGACAAAGCCTTTGACTAATCTCTTGCTCAGATATATCTAGTGTAGCTATTAATCTTCACCTCATTTCATGCCATACAAATAAATGACCTCTTCAAATGGGACACTGTGTCTCCTGAGTTGTGCTTTGCAGCTTGAAAGGACTAGTTCAAAGCTGCAGCACGCTCTGTGGAAAACGAGGAATACACAAGGAGGGAGCGAAAGAGAGAGGGGTGGGGGCAGAGAACAGGTATAGAAAGAGTATTCGCAAATCCCCGCTGTCGTTCGTTTCTTCAGTTATCGGTGACTGTGATAAGCTAGCCCCGTCTTATCTTAAACCCCCAATAGGCCAAATGGTTCGTCCTGCAGGGAGAGGAGGAAATGAAATGGGTTTCACCACGGAGTTGACTTTAGGGGCTGCAATCCTCCCTACAACCAGCTAAGTCATTATTATTATCAATTTCGTTGCTCCTTTTTTCGCCAAGGTACATCCGTTTCATCAGTTTAACACTTTGGACGCTATCATAGCCAAGCTGTTGGAGTTGTTGAATTTTCTCCAAATTCAAAGTGGCCCTTTTTTTCTTGGCTGGTTCATCATATCTCCGTCTGTTAAAGTACTGTAAGTAAAGCACCAGTGCAGCAAAACTGTACTTGTGTATTCCTATTTTATCTTAGTTTATACTTTCTAATGGACCGTCAGATTGACTGTCTACTTTTTACTGTTTTAATTTAAAAAGATAGTTACTAAAATAAGTTCCAAGCCAATATAATGCAATGTATGGCTAAGAATTAAAGCAGTGGCTGCCAACCTCACTAAGAAGCAGTCTATTGTTGTGATCATTTATCACATGTCAGATGTGATTGAGGTGTTTGCACCCGACCAGATGGCCATATTTGTTATTTTCTGAACTATTACATAATTTTTACTCATTTTTGCACTAAAGATTGGAGAAAAGTCCAAAATATTAATACACATTTGTGCAGCAGAACTACATCATTCATCATCTCACAACCCCCAAGATTTATCTTAATACCCTGTGGAAGGGGTCCAACCTGAGGTAGGTAACAACTGTATTAAAGTAGTTTAAATGAGCTAGAACCCAAACAGCCAAGCCAGGAAACTTATGCATTGATGCATCAGTTGTAATGTAAAGAAAAACATTTGCATTTGACACTTTAAATGCATGTATACCATAGAATCTAGTAGGATTTTGAAGACAGAACTTTTAGCATTTAGCAGTTTATTGGTACTTTTATGTAAGTAAAGGATATCCATACTTCATCCGCCACTTTGCTTCTAATATTTCATGTATCCACAATTTCCTCGCTGGCATGGGGCCTAATCTTTAAGCAGTTTAATAATATTTAATGAGCATAATGAATTTCCACAGTGAAATGATGTTTATAATGAAATCTGATCCCATAAAAATAATCACATGCATTCATCCAAATGCAATATGTTCAGAACGCAGCCAAATCCATGTCACCACTCCTGCTTTCACCCTGGTGGATGTGGCTGCCTTCCCTTGGCAGAGCTTCCCGAGGACAGGTGGCCGAGGCGGAAGGCCCACATTGTGTTTGCACTGGAAGCAACGGGTCTGCTTCCCAGTGAATCCCCAAAACACACACAGGCACAAGCACGAAAACCCTCTTCCCTTTTCTTCACACTACTTGTTAAAAATTCTTTCAAATTCAATCAGTAAGAAGGGCGGGGAATGAAGTCGAGGGCTAACGTGGTGTGAATTCATTACTCCATCACTGCTGAGGTAGCTCAAACCCTGAAACTCCAATCCCACTGATCCATCTCCTGCTGTCATTAAGCATTTATTAGGATTTAGTAGAGACTACACATGAGAAGGACCAGACCAGAAAATAATATTGTCACTTTCAATCACCTCTGCCCTCTTTTCTGCACAAAGTGAAGTGCCAAAAACGGACGGTCAAAAATGATCATTTACAGCAAACACAAGCTTAAGATTTATCTGCCCATGGTGCTATTGTTGGATCTGAGCAATGGCCACTGACAATTATTGATGGAACAGGAAACACATTGTGTAATATCAGCAAAGAAACTGCTGAGACAATGGGATGTTAGCAGATGCTGCTATTTAAAAAAAAAATCTTTGTCCCTTTTCTGGTTTAATAACTGCAGTTTATAATATAATAAGTCGAAAACAAGAAAGAAAAGCTGTTTACTGTGATAAAACTAAAGCTGCTGTTTCTCACAAAACTGTAGCATATAGTTTATCAATAAAGTATCTGTTTGTAGCAGTCAGACAAGGCAAAAGCAACAAGATCTCCAACCAAAACAACAGAATAGACTGTCAGTACCACATCACAGCCGTTTGAGCATCTTCATAGCTAAAAATAGCACACAATATGAAGAGTTTATGAGTTTATATGAATTTAGGCTACAAAACCACTGACCTAGGTTTAGAGCAAAAAGCATTTTGGCAGTTTAAACAGTAAATAAATGAAGTAAATGCCAGAAGTGAAGAAGTTAGGAGGGTGAAGTGATTACCGCAAGTCACGTAAAAAACGTAAGTTACGTAAAAAGACCTGATTCACAAACCGTGAGCCGCGGAAGTTCGGTAAAAAGTTTGTTTACTTTTGTTGACACAAACGTTCTCCTGGATGAAAGTCCGCCATCTGTTTCACTTTCCCGCCCCGAGCATCACATCCCCATTTTAAACTGCACATCAGCGTCAATATCTATGCTAACATGCTGATGTCTTAGCTCAGTGTGTTAGCATGCTAGCTTTTTGCTCACTAAAAAGGAAATACATGAGAAGCTGATGGGACGTCATTAGTTTTGCAGGTATTTGGAAACCAAATAATTGGACAAATTCCAACCTGATGATTTTACTTTATAGAATTTTCCAACTCCTCCGGGGAGGAGGAGCAGTGACACCACATTTCATGGCAATCCATTTCATATTTATGGCACTTCACTGTTGTGGTGCTACAGGAAAAGTTAGGGGATCACTGAAGTCAGTGTTATCCTCTGGGGACCTTGGATGTCTGCAAACTTTTCTGGCAATCCACCTGATATTCCTCACCTCTTTGGTCCAGACTGATTTATTCCCACAGACTGACAATGCCATCTATCCATGCCGCTAGCTAGTGTGTCTAAGAACCTGAGATGAGGATTAAAAGGAATGAAGCTTCCCACTATTTACAGTACAGTGGAATCCCCACCTCCTTTTACACTTTATGCCCTGTATTGAATCAAACTTAGAGAAAGCTTAACCAGAGACAAATTGTCTCCAGTTGCCTGCAGCATTAACAGATTGAATAAAAGTGAGAATTAAAGTACAAACTGAACAATTAATGTGGGAAGATATCTTATAGTATGTCTCTAGAAAAAGACCAATTCTTTTTTTCTCATTTCTTAAACAGCGGCAGGGGGGAAAAGTGTTTAAACAGTGAAAGACTACCATTTATTACCTTTCCCTCACCAAGTTATTTACCACAAAGAGCAACTCGGAGTTGCCAGAACCTGGGAGGATAGTTGAGGAGACGAGGCGAGACAAAGAACATCAGTAAGAATGTAGCAGGGGGATGTTGAGAAGCAGCGCTGAGGGAGTCTGCTCTAAAACACTCACCTCAACCCTCTTCAGAGCACCTGCAGACTCCCCTGTGGTTTGGGGAATCTGCTGTTGTTCATTGTGCTTGAAGTGGCTCTTATATCAAACAGGAAGCTGCTATCTTTTGATCAAGTTAAACTCAAAGGGTGGGCTCGTCCCAGAAGCTCCGTTTGCAGAATAAACTAATTGGAGATCAGTCCCATTGTTTGAATGTATTATGTGTTGGTGCACGGTGATGCTTATTGACACTATATGTAGTGTAATTCACTTATTTCTAACACCTCCCAGGGTTTTTATTCAGTGTCATTTGTTTTGAGTGTAAATAAATAAATTATTGTTTATGAGAGTTGACAGCAGCTCCAGCTAATAATCTGTGGAAGTTTATAACACTAACCTTATTTATATCTGATCTAATTAGAAATACTAAGTGAAAAAGTGGATTTCTTTTAAAATATCTGAACTTAACTATAAGTGACATCATGGAAATGTTATGCATATTGATTGTTATAAATTAATACATTTATTATCATGTTCTATTTCATTACTGTATAATCTTTGAAACTTTTACTCATCTTGAGTTTAATTGTATAATTCTGCTGATTTAATCACATGTTGAGTCAATTTTCATGAGTCAGAAACAGTCCCACACAGCTACCACTGTTATATAACTCAACAAATAGTCCAATACTAATATAATATTTATGTAGCATGTCAAAAGTTGTCATCTGAATCTGAAAACTTTTCTTTTAATCCAGGCAGTTTGCCTTGTACCAATGCTTAACCAACAAATACATTGAGAGGTTTGACACATTTTGTCGAACTAAAAGTAAAAAGTATCGCCTGTATCTGCAACTGTTCAAACGGAACAGTCTGAGTTCAACAAAAAACTGACATTTCAACCTGTGGAAAGGAGTAACGAGTCGACATTTCTTTGCCTTTTACAGAAGGCAGAGAGTTTGGGAACTGTTTCCTCAGAGAATCGCTCCGTCTTCTTGTTTGTGCATGAGGGTTGGAGCTGGATTTGGAAATTTAAGGACCTCTGTTACACAGCGGAAGCACAGCTAACAAGTTTGGCCCCCTTGAGAGAATATTGCATTGGGCCCACTTTCTTTAATAAAACAACCCTTCTGAATTTTTTATGAACCAGCTCCAGGTGTGAGCTCCAAAAAATCATCACCACATTTCACCCCACCAACGCAGGCACTAAAAGAGAGATATTATTCGCCAAAACAGAAAAAAACCGAAGCGTACCCACAGCTGTACCCCTCCCGTCTCTGTCAGATTCCTCTCTGAAATGGAATGGGACTGAATCCAACTGAATTCAATTTAAGAAGATTTACAGGCTATTTACTTTTTAGGTTAGTTTTTCCTTTTAATATCATCACTATTAATCAATGCCGCATTGTGGTAATCTAGAGAGCCTCAAACACAACCTTGCAGCTGACAGAAGCCTCTCAGGGGATTCTGTGATAATGCAGAGTAATAAGTACTAAGAGCTCACTAATCACTTGGCCACATGATAAGACTATTAATCTTGCCGCCCATGCAGCTCGGCTCCAATGGATCGCTGCCTTTTGCCAGAGAAGGAAGTATTAAAAAGCTCTAACGCGGCAGACGATCACCGGAGCCATAAAGCATCCTCGCACCGATCCATAGATGTCAGGAACCCTGTCCGTCTATTTCCCGGAGCCTGGACAACATCCTCCTAAATGACGACGGATATGATTCATGACACAATCTCCACTAATTCGGTCGCATGCCGATACCTCAGACTGTGTTGCTGTCATGACAAATCATCATTTTTTCCCCGTGCTAATCAACATATTTCAGTTGACCAGCTGATCAGGTGACACCCTGAGGGTTTAGAAGGCAGCTGATGTACAGCCAGCAGATAGCAACGCGCCGCCATAAAATACATCATGTCTTCTTCTGTCGAGGCGCGGGCCGGATATCTTGTGAACATCGTCTGTGAGAAACCTCTTCTGCATGACAACGCAGGCTGGATAATGCAGTCTGCCTACTAAATAACCATTTCATAAGCTTATTGTGTGAACTAATATCAATGCAGCCGTATTGAATTTCTCCCTTACATCATCGTGATGTTACAATAAAAAAAGTTAGAGAGGAAAAGCTCTTAAAAGCTGCAGCAGTAAACTCCTGTAGTAACACATACTGCTTATGTTATCAGGATAAAATGCCCTCGGAATGACCTTGTCCTAAACTTTAATTGCTTCCATAATCAACATCTTATAACAGATGTACTTTCATTTGATTTAACTGCAGCACATTTCACTGCAAGCAATATCGTTTCCACCAGAGCGCTTTATGAAGGGTCAGGTAAGGACATAATCTGGGTGTGCTCGGGGTTGCTAAAGTTCACACAAGTTTCACACAAATTGTGAAGAACACCACTCTAAATCTATAGTTTCTCTTATTTCATATCTCAAAATTTGCAACAGCTGACTGATAATAGCTTTGTTGTACTTACAGGAAATAGTTGGTGTTAATAAAACATCCAAGAACGATGCTGAATCATTGGATTTATACTGTCAAAACCCTATACGGATTATTTTGCCCCAGACCAGGATATGGACACACACAAGGAAAGTGATGCAAATGAAATGATTATAGAAAATCACTGCAGTGACTTTATCTGGGGAGCTGTTAACAGTTTCATGGCTATGAGAATAGTTTGACCCCAAGAAAGGTCAAACTATTCTCCTGACTGCACAGTAGATATGAAGTCAGTAGTTTTATAGGGTTTTGTGTCTGTTTCGATTTCAGATTAAGAAATTGCCAATTAATTAGAGAGCTTGAGAGTTGGACAGGCTGATTTTGGACCCAGCTACGCCTCAACACCAAAACAATAAAGCTGCATTCTGAAGCTCATGTTTGAGGGAAGTGTTTTTTCTGCCCAGTAATGGTTACAGTTTTAAACACATGGTTTAAGTCAGAGCTTCTCAGTTATTTTCTGTTACGCACTTTCATTGTGTGGTAACATAACTTTTAGGGGACCAGGCTGCCGGGCTAGTTTCTCTGTTTACAGGCTTTATGTTAAGTTAACTGGCTGGTAGCTGCAGCATCGAACTTATCACACAGATACAACAGTGGTATTGATCTTCTCATCTCAGTCCTGGAGCATTTTCCCCAAACTATTTCTTTCACATACTTGGCTCATTTCTTTGCTGTTTCACCTGCAGATTTACAGTTTATAGGTGCAATTTGTAGTTTAAAACCATCTAAAACTGAACAAACACTATCAACAGAGTGTGAGGAAGTCACAGTGTTGGCGATAGACGATGCGGCCTGCTACTTCCATGGCTACCATGCAGATTGCAGGCCTGACTCTGCATGGCATCCTCCCTGCCCGGCTCCGGCTATCTGTGCACTCTGCTGGGCGAGTAATCTCTCCCGGGATGAAGATAAGACTCTCCGGGGACACGTCCATTGTAACAGTCTCTCAGTGCTGGTGTTCGTCTAAATTTTAGTTTGGAAAGTTCTCTATGTGTTTGGAGGACATTGCAGGTTTACTGCAAAGACTGAGTCCCTGCTGCATGCCTCCCCCTCTGTCTCCAGTTCTCTCTGTCGCTATCAATAAAGCATGAAAGTGCCCAAAAATAATCTTTAAAAACAGCATTACTTGCTCAAAAAAAGGGGGCAGTAACCACCTTGTGCAAGTGGCCAATTACTCCAAATGACTTTAACTAGCAGTCCATCTGGCTGCAGTGTCAGTGTGCGCGTACCTGGTCAGCTAGCATTAATGTATCCTAAGTGGCAGCTGCTGATGGTATCTTCAAATCACCACTGAAGTTTTTGCTAATGCTTCAAATCAACATTGAGCTGTTTGTTCATGTTAAATGAGCTGAATCATACTCAGCAGCTCTAAGTGCTGCTGAGAGCTGGCAGTGGCTAACGACAAATTACTGTGACTTTGTGAGTTATTCTAATCTAAATATGTAAGCACATAAACATAATCATATTATGTATGTGGCCTTTATTTACACACAGTTGCTCTCTCAAAGGACAACCATGGAGTGTTTGATGTGTCTGCTGGAGGTTTGTCAAGCATATAAAAGGAGCAGCAGGACGGAGTGACTCACCTGTATATCTTGTATCGGGTGGAGAAGCCTTGCCGGTTCTTCTCCACAAAGTCGATGTACTCTGGGGAGTGGTGGAAAGGCCCTTTATCAGACAGGAGCCAGTCCAGGGGGCCCCCGGGCCTGTCATTGGGGAGGCTGGCTGTTGCTGCTGCTGCCGTTACCACAGACCGTAAACACACCCAGCAGTGAAGGCTGAGGCTGACGACGCCCCATAGAGCCATCAGAGAGGGAGGGAGCGAGGGAGGGATGAGGGTGGTGATGGTTGGGAGGGGGGGCGTTCAGCAGCCAAAGCCACTCGTCGTTAGCTGGCTCCTCCACTGGGATGACCGGGGGACCTGCATCACCTCAACGCCCCCCGAGCACCTACAGGAGCACACACACACACTGATAAGGAAACACACAAACACTTTAACAGCTCCATGTGGCAGCTAGAATTGAGCTGAAGTATTTTAAGTACATAGACATGATATGATCAGTTAATTGGGAACAATGCTGATGATTCATTGTTTTTTTAAAAGGCAATTTTCAAGAAAAATGCTTCTTAAATATAAGGATTTGCTCATTTCACATTTTCTTCACTTTTTTTAATTACTGCACATGTGCTTTTCGCTGTTGTTGTTTCAGTCAAACAAGGAACCTGAAGCCGTCAGCTCAAGGCCCTTTTAGACACAATGCAACAATGACACTTCAACACTCTGAGACTGATATTTTCCAATTGTTTGTGCAGCGACAAAAAGACTTTTCACTGCGCAGCACAACGTTCCACTCATCAGTGAATGTGAGAAACACTTGCATGGCAAAAAAAACAAACAAACAAGGCAGCCAGCCAGACACTGAAGGCAAAAAGGAGCTAAAACTAATATCATGTGTGTCTTCATTCCATAAACTTTACAATGCCAGTTGGCACTTCAGTGAAAACGCTGGAAGAAAAGCCCCGTTTTGGAAACACGTTTTCAACCAAGCAGACGTATTAATTGTGTTTCAACAGTAAGCCAGTAAATGTTTCTGAGCAGGAGACGGATGCATCTTTGCACTGGAGACAGAAATAATGACGTTTTGTAAACTGTCTCTTTATCTCTGTCCTCTGTGACTCAAAGTGGCGCTAAACCGAGATGTTGGTCTTAAAGGTCATCGACAGTAAGAACAAAACCTGAACTCAACATTCAGGTAACAATTCTAGTTTTTCCAAAATATTTAATCTTCAAGTCAAAAGCATTCAGCGTTGTTTGTCTCAGCTATTAAAAGATGCACTTCATATGGTTTTATATAAAGATCAGCATCGACTAAATACCAAAGAATATATAAATAAATGATTTATTTTCAGTTTAGTTTAAAATCTGTTTCATATTTATCCTCGTTACTATCAACCCGAGATCTTCCTCGTTATCACTGTTTCGGTTCATTTAGTAAAAAAAAAAAAGCTTTAAAGAAATCTTAAGATTAAGAGTCAAAAAATGAAACACAAACGACAGTGTGGTTTACATGTTGTACTACCTTTTCATTTGCACGTACCTTCATCATTTCAAGTTAATTGTAGAAATTAAATGCTATTTCACAGGCCTGTATTTTCAGATCACTATGCCGTGCAGACACCGGTCTGCTAATTGACAGAAAATTGGGGGTTAGTGTCTTGATCAAAGACACTTCATTATGTTACCAGCAGACTCACTCCTGTTTTGATCTACAACACTCATTTTAAATTGGATAGAACCTCACCAGTGGTCCACACATCATCTCACCACATTCACTGGCAATAACTAACTATGACAAAAGTGAATGTGTGGATACAGAAATACTGCAGAACAGAATAACAGATATTTCTCCTTGAGATATTTCAATTGACCACCTGGTCAGGTGACTCCTGAAGCATTTTCAGTCCATAATAACTATGAATTCATGACACATATTCTCCATTTTTTTCCTTACACTATTTTAATTATACAATTTAATAAAAGCTAGCAAGGAAAATGAAATGTGCTGCTAATAAAGACCCCTGCAGCTGCATTGCTGCTGTGCTCAGATAACCTGAATATATATATTCATTATATTTATATATATAAAAGTTATGATTCTAATTGTGAATTCATCCCTGTAAGTCAGCGTATAATTGCGGTGCTGCTGTTTTCCCATCATATTTCAACACTCGCTTTACTGTAACATGGTAACTATTATGAGTTGTACTCACATGCAAATCGAGTAATACACACACAACCACCCACACACACACACACACGCACACACACACACACACACACACAGGCGCACTTTTGTTGGTAAAATACAAAGTCTCGGCTGCAGTGTTTTATCAGACTACCTGCTGTTCACACTGTTGTCCAGGGCTCACATTAGTATCCATCACCATCTCGAGACCTGTCAATCATCCCTCCCTGCAGTGACACTCCTTTGCTGCGTGTGTGTGTGTTGGGGTATATATATACGTGTGTGTGTTGTTAGGATAAAAAAGTAGTTGAACGACCTTTAATCTGTTCCTTAACCAAGTTATTACAACAGATGTACATGTGCAAGTTAATTGAACCAAGACGGATGAAAGTTCACCTTCGTTCTTCCTTATTTCTCTCATTTCATTCAGCTGGACTTGTTTAACAGCAGCACATTTAATTGAAAGCATTATAACTTCCACTAGAGTTAAAAGGGATCAGGCAGGAAAGATTTTGGGTGGGTGAAATTTGTGGTTTACATTAATTATAAGACATCAATAAGTGTGAATGAAGCTTCCCTACACACACTCCTGTGTATGCTGCAATATTAATCAACCTAATAATATTTGTCTGTCTCCAAAAATGAGATAACAGAATACTCAATCTGATCTCAAATAAATAAATGAATACATAACCAACCCTTTGGCAAAACAATCCTTTCAAACTGAAAAGAGAAAAATACAAAATGTTAATTAACTTATCAGAGAAAATTGTGATGTTTCATACATTTTACACACCTAAGGACTTATTGATGATTCGTGGGAATGAATAATAGATTGATCAGTCTTCAAAGTAACTACACTACCCTACTCTCCTGAAAATTAAAATTGTTCTGGTGGAGAAATAAGCCATCAAATGAGAGAAAATTACTGCACTTAAAAGTTAAATGCACTGTGAGGTGGTTTGAATCAATCTTCCTCCTGGGGAGAGAACAAAGTAATTCACTTTAGTTATGAGTCATCACTTCCTGCGAGCGGGGATTTTCCTACACCAAAACCAGAACAAGAAGTTTTGCAGACCTGATTATAAAGTAACACATTCCTGTTGCAGCCGCACTTTGTGATTTACACAGATATATTCTGGTAGAAAAGTCTCGCGGAGTAAAACTGCTTCTAAACTGGTAAAAGTAACGAGTCTAATTGTGAATTCATTTTTGTAAGTCAGCGTATAATTGCTGTGCTGCTGTTTTCCCATCGTATTTCAACACTCGCTTTACTGTAACACGGCAACTATTATGAGTTGTACTCACATGCAAATCGAGGAATACACACACAACCACCCACCCACACACACACACACACACACAC
>CAFUXE010000032.1:417276-506604 GCA_903364295.1 Serranus cabrilla | reverse complement strand
ATTATTCAGGCGGATTCAATCAATTACTCAGCTGGTGTTCTATATGTGTGTACATGTGTTAAATTAAGTGTGCAATTTTTAATCTGCAAGGGCGGTGAAGCAAATCATTTCAAGCTATTGTATATATATATATAAAAAAAAACCTCAGAGTTGAGAAGAAACAGGGGAACAGTCTTTAATAATCCAGACTGTAAACTTCTCCCCTGCACAGGTTTTTATACGGCTGCATATCACCGAGCGGCCAAGAACATACTGAGAGTGAGGCTTCGATAAATCACAGTAAAACACAAATACATCTCTTCTGCTCGTGGCCTTGTGCAAACAGGGACAAAGGTGGCTCTTAAATTAAAAGGGACGCTTTGCTTTCACACTCCGGCTTTTTTTATTTGCTATTTTGCTCGTGGCCGTTGCTGCTACAGCGACTCTTGAATGTGCACAAGTGGAGCAGATTAAAATTCATTTCATGACATCCTTACTTCCTTTTTACTACAAAAGAGGTAGAGGACGTGTACACTGTAAAAAAAAATATAGAAATAAATAAATAAACTAAAAAGTCTGGCAGTAAAAGCTGAAGAGATAGTACAGTAACAAACCGCAAGTTATTTTAAAAAAATTTAAAGAAAAATTCTAAAAATATGTATAATATACAGTAAATGTCTGTATTTTAAATAATAACCACGTTCTTTTTTCTCTTAATATGGCAGAATAAAAAGTATTTGGCAACTTTTGCATCCAGATGTTTTACTGTTTGTTGTTTTGTTACATATTCTTTTTGTATGTTTTACTTTGTATTGAAAGTTTTACTGTAAAAAACAGTAAGTCTTTTTGTATTTTTACAGATCATTTGCTGAAATTTAATATTCAAGACCATTTAGTCATTGAATAACACCATAAAAAATCGATAATAATATCCTATTTTAGTAACTTACAGATTTCAATGTCCATTTTGTGGTTAATATTTGTAATAAATGCAATTTACCTTTTTTTAAATGGCAATTATTTAAAATAAAAACAAAAAAAACTGTTTTGAATCTACCTCCGATTCTTAAAATGTTCTCCTGTTTGGAACATTATTAATAGAATAATAATATTATGTCTGCACAATACGGCCAAAATGTTAAATAGTTAATAAATAGTTTGAGTCATGTTGTTTTTAAGCGATTGCTTGTACTTTTTGTGGTGTATAATACTGAATGGAACAATAAAATGTTAGTTTTGAAAGGGAATCTGTTTCCAACTCACACGTTCCTTTTTCAGCTTTAACTATGATTTAACGTGACAATAATTTGGTGAGAAATTTTCATGTGTTTGGTTTTGTCCCTTTTTATGTGAGAAATCTGCACTTGATTTACAAAAAAAAAGAAAGAAATAAACAGAGTGCATTACTTTTCTGACCGTAAGTGTGTGCGCACCTTTACAGAATATGTTCACACTTTGAACATTCAATTACCAGCTGCCTCAGAGAGAGATTTTGGTTTCATGCCACAGTCGCATTTAATCTGAGAGATTCTATTGTAACGCCCTTGTCAGTCTGAAATCCCACTTTTTTTTTTACCATTTTTTGTGCTTTATACTCATCTTCTCATCTCTCCTGCTTTATCCTTCTCTCCCTGCGACCGCTCCTTTCCATCAGCTGAGATTGAAGTCAAACTTTGCTCATTATCATAAAATAATGGGCTGGGGATATTGAGCAGATCCTGGCAAAACTTGACCCCTAAAACACCATCAAAACCTGCACAGTCACTCCTCTTTTTATCTCCATTTCTTTCTCTTTTCAGTCCACCTCCTTATCTTCTTATTCCAGCCTTCATTTTATACCTAACTCCCATTTCCCCAGTAAAAATATTTCATAATCACACAGCAAGGGGCCTCATTCATTAAGACAAACACTTGTTAGCTTTCTCCCATCACACCCACTCCTTAACCAAAGCTAAGAAGCATTTTGCATCAAACTGAAAGTGCATTTACTCCTCAGAGTCCTTTCGTTCCCTTGTGGTGTGTTTACGCTGGCTGTGGGAGGGGGGTGGCACATTTCCTCCCCTCCCTCCTCTCCTCTCCCGTTCTCTCTCCCCAGCCATCACACCTACGAACGATGCCTCATCCAGTCCTATCAGGCACCCAACACTGAACTGTAAGAACAAGGAGCCCTCTCAGGCATGTAATTCCTCCTGTTGGCATTAGTCTAGAAGCCTTTAGATGGCTCACTGCTCAGTCACAGTTGCTGCTGAAAAGTGCTTTTCAAGCTCAATTTGTCTCCTCTCAAGTACATGCCCATTAACGGCAGCTGGTCTTATCATCAAACACACAAACACAGACACACACGCGTGTATCCCGGCTGGACGTCCTGACAGCGTGAAAACGTAGAAATGGTTGCTCTTCGCGGGGCAGGTGAGCGATACTGGAAGAGAAATCTCTCTTTTCATAGAAGGAGACAGTGTGCCTTTCAGGCCCAGACACGGTCGGGTTCACCAGTCTCCCAGGATAGATGAGGACGCTGCTGAACAGTGGCCCTGTTGTGGCCCTATAAAAAGTCTGAGGCTTTGGCACTTCTGCCTAACACTGGCAAGTGGCAATGAGAATTACAGCAGTGATTCACTGTCTTTTTCAACCATAAAGCTCAGCTACAGAACCACCTTGCTGCCACAGGAGCGGGTGATTCACTCCAAGACAATATATGATATAAAGTTAAATTTAAAATACTACACATAGCACCTATGCCAGCCTGCCTTTGGGGGGTGATTGCATTTAATATGTTATTTGTTTTCTTGGAGGGCATTTGGCTCATTATCAGAGCCTCCGCTGATGATCCCATAAGGCTGCCCTGACTCATGTGCCTTCTTTGAGGGTGACGCTTAAGGCTCAAATGTATAATTATGAAATCAGTGGGACTTTTTTTTTCCCCTATCTGTTTTTTTCTCCAGGCTCAGAGCGAGCTGGGTTTGTGCCTCGCTGGTGTTTGGCCAACCGCGCTCCATGCACACATCAGTGTTAGAGATCTGATCCTCTACAGGCGAGAATGCCAATACACCCTAAGGAATATAGATTAGAGATGTTTGTTGGAAAGGCAGATAAAGGTGGCAGTGTTGGGGAAAGGGAGGGGGGAGAGAGGAGGGAGGGAGGGAGGCAGGGAGAAAGGGAGGAGATGAGTCTGATTGTGCTCATGTATATAATGACAAGGCATGAAAAGCAATATTGTGTAAGCTTCCCTGAAAGCTGCACAACATAGTTTCAGTGTGTGTGTGTGTGTTTTCGGGCAGTCTGGAGCCGTGTTTGTGCAGATGAGTGTGTGTATTTTTGTGCTTGAATTGTGGTCAAGCCTCAGAAAGCATTTCACACATGTCACAGCACAGCACATTTCAGAGTGCTATCCAGGTCAAACACACTGCTGCTATGTTGTTATTTTCCAGGAAAAAAAATAGCTGAAAATATCCACAGGTAGGCTCGCTTAGCTGTTCAGGAATTCTACTTTATATTCACACATCCAAATTCGACAGATAAAACACAGAATTTGCAGGAACTCACCGCGGTTTGGAACAGCAGATAAAGTTTAACTCAGTATTTCCCATTCTCTGCCTCAATCTCGGTGGCTCCTAACTGCCGATCATGTAAACTCATCACACAGTTTGTCAGGGTTCAATAGCAACTCCGCTGAGAGAAAAAAACAGCACTCCAAAAACACTAGTACACACTCAGGGATCCGAGAAGAGGGGAAAGTGATCGGCGAGGAAGGCAGCTCCGGACCAATCCGCCTCACGGTTCTACACCAGCACAAAACTTTGACTTTCGCTGGGGGTGAAAAGTCGCCTTATCCCGGTGTAATTCAGTTCCTAGAAGCAGAGGCTTTGACCTTTCTGGGGATAATGACTTTACAAAATGAAATCATCCAGCAGGAGATGTAGTCAAGAGGAGAGAGGAGGAGAGAGAGAAGGAGGAGGACTCAAGGAGCGCAAAGGGGCTGTCGATTAGGAGATTAAAAAGACGCGTTTGCGCATTTGTTTTCAGCCGGACGGATGCGACGGAATGCGGCTACGGGGACGCGGACAGCCGCCCCACGAAGACGGTTTAATATCCCGTTATGAATTCCACCCCAGCGCCGGTTTTCCCCCCTTACTTGACCCGCCTACTCCGCAGCGCTGTGTGGAGGAGCGCAGGAGCCGGATCCTGTGGACACTGTAGGTATAGGCGCCCAGCAGCAGATAGCAGGCATGGGCGCCGGAGCTCTCCCCTGTGCCCCTCTCTCACTTAGTCACATGTTTAAGACACAAGTAACCCTCTGTAATAGCTGCCAGAGCAGTGTGGACGACGTGGACAGAATGATAACAAGCGTTTTGTTAACGTCCCCCCTCTCATCTGAAAAGCACCGGTGTGCACTGAGCGAAATGACACTCTTGTCATTAACTTTATGCCCTGATATAGTTCTTTTAATGTCGCAGTTATTTATAAAGGGGGCCAACGGGAGTAATTGAATATCCCCATAACTGCTCGGCTGGTCCGGTCCCAAAACGCGCCTCCAGAGAGGACGTCAACATCTGAGTCCTTATCTGTCTGAGCTGTCACATTAGTAAGAGGAGAGTGAAGGTGCTGAGCATAATGCCTAATCCTCTTTGGTTTTGTCTCGTGAAGCATGCCTATGCATGAACCGTGAGTCATTAAGTGGAGCTGCAGCAGAGACTACAGCACAGAGTGAGTGAATAGATGCTGGCACTTTCATAATGACTATGACAGCACACATTATAGTAACAGGGATCAGCACTGTTAAACTGTATGCTAAGGTACCAGATTTCATTTCAGATTGCATTGCTCAGAACCGGTGGCAGAGCGTGTCGGATCTCAACTGGTTGTGAAGGCACAAACCATTGTCTTTGGCATGAATTATAACAGTAGTAAGTGTTTACAACATGCATTTGCAGCTTTTGCACTGACTATTATTATGATTATCATTATTTTGCATATACATAGTGTTTCTTATTTGTTTTCTTTTTATTCTATCTAATCTATCTCACTCATCTGGATAAGTAGCCCATGGTGGCTAAAACAGAATCCTTACTTGTTAGTATGAACATGGAATATCAAAATGCAAATGTTGCAATTAGTGTTTCCACATGACAGAAGCATGCTATGAATACTGATAAAGTGCTGGGTCATATACAGCACACTGTGGGTGGTGTCCATGAGTCATTTGTTGACTCGTGATTCCAGGAAAGACAGTAAATCTACCCAGAAACAGCAGAAATTAATCCGTGGAAGCAATCAGGTCTTGGAATTCTACAGGCATGGCAGCCTCAGTGTGGTGCTAATTAACCCAGTTCCCAATGTATCTCCGTGTCCGTTTAGTATGCTGTGCTGTGCTGTAGCTGTCCGTGCTTCTGAAGTTGATTTATGTCGCGTCCCAGCAGAGATTTGTGCCAGATTCGGTGTGTCGCAGCATCCGTTCTATATTCCAAACTGTCAATTCTGATCAGGACGATGTCGCGAAAATGACAACTTGTTAAAAAAATGTCATTAATTTAACCATTTCCTTAAGTGTATTCATCCATCTGTGTGCTAAATTAGAAAAATGACAGAGTTGTTTCCCTCCCTATCCATTTATCATTCATATTAAAGCGCCGCAGCTCTGTGGTTGTTGTTGGGAGGTGATAAGCTTCAGGAGGGGGTGCTGTCCATGGTGCTGAATCTCCAGCCTCACACTGTTTGGAGCCCCTGGGATCGTCTAAATTTAACTTCCAGATTAAAAAGTAGTTTAAATACTTAATTGGATAAACGATTCAGATTATACAGATTAGTAAAGCATTACCAAGAGTGCTTTCCTTACATAACAACAAGCAAAACATAATAATTACTAACCGACTTGGTTTTGTTTGACAGAAACACTTCACCGGAGCAGATATTTCACAGGATGTTTTTTTCTCTCCTGCCAAATGGCTCTTCATTGGAAACAGTGTCCCTTTCTTCTTGGCCGTGACCCGCTAAGTACTATAATTCCATTAATTTTGCTATCAACCATTAATGACCGCCATTAGCATATTAATGAGTGATGTTCATGAAATGGATCTCCATCATGTCTGGTGGAACTGGAGCAACCCAGTGGATTTGCCGCTCCAGTGTCTGTGATGAGCGAGGCTGTGTAACTAATTTACACCTTAAGCACAGTCTCATTAGAGGACCTGGGAGTGTCTGGAGAGCCTCACATTCATTTCAGCTCCGTGTCTGTCTGGACGGAAATATTCCTCCAATAGGGAGAGGGCTGTCACGTGTAACATTTGGCCTTTTTCACTGTCATTCTTCATTTTTTTAATGCCAGCGTTCTGTTCAAAAAAGAGTTCACGTTCATGTCAGAGATGAATCATCCCTGAATCAGAGATCTAACCTTTTTTCAGGGGGGTGGCTGTTTGGTTTCGCTTGCATGCTCATTTGATTTTACATTCCCAACAATAGCGACTTTAACACACAACGGGATTTGCGTTTTCTCCTCATTCTGTGCTCCATCTTCGGAGATCTTACTGTAGCAGAATGCCTGACAGTCCTACTCTTAAGGCAATTCCTCCACAGTCGCACACGAGCTGAACCCCCCTATAATTTGACCTTAGCCGTCTCCAATATCCCTCAGGCAGCCATGGAGGACAGTTGATTCAGATAACTCCATTCCACTGGGCCTGTGAAATGAATTTAGGTCTGTTCAACTAAGGGCCCATTCATTTTGCCTCCATTTCACCGTCTATCATTTCCCCAGAATACCATCAGACCAGCAGTTATCTATTCTATATTTAAAACAGCTAGGATTATTTGGTGCAGGGGATGAATATACCTCATACTTCACACAGATTACCTCTAGCTATCTTGTGTTACCTTCTATCTATTGCTGCACTACAGATTTGGTATTAGAATATAAGCCAGCGGCTGCAGTATCATACCCTGTTTATTATGGTGTATGCTTATCACTGCCTAGCCAGGACAAAAGGCTCATGAACAGGAGGAACTTTTAAACTCCTCGCAGGGAATATTCCACTTTTTTGTCTCACAACAAAGCAAATCCTGCTTCTTCCCCTCTTGACTTTTTAAGAAGTGGAGTAGCAATCATCATTTACCCTTTGTTGAACACAGAGGACCCACCCCATTGACACTCTTCTTACTGGCTGCTGAAAAAGCCCTAATGGCACTCAGGGTTAATGTTTTAATCTACCGGAACTTCTCATAATATTATAACCAGTTCCCAAATGCACCCTACTGTTGTACTTATTATACCATACACAACACTTTGTGTAATGGCCAATATGAGGCTTAATGATGACCCTGATGAGAAAAGGAATTAAGTTGATACCAGAGGCAGTGTTATAAAAGGTGAGATAACCTTGTTTTCGGCTGAAAGCAACAACAGTAATACCGCGATAGCAATCAGTGTTTTCATTCAAGATATTTATCATGCTATGACAGCTTCAGTGCTTAACAGTGTGGCTGCTAATTCAGTGGGATCGCAGGATTGATAAAACAACTGTGGAGGGAGATGAGGAAGGTAAGCCGCTTTGTCTACCCTTGAGTAAACACAGATCACATTCGCAATCTCACAGATAATGTGCTATTCTTCCCGTTCATATGCTGCAATAAGAACTGCAGGCGGAGAGTGCTTTACATGAGTCAAAACTGGAAATGGAAGTTATGCTTTCTTTTTTAGAGAAGTAAACTCATGACAGGGAAAAGTTGTTGGCACAAATCCCTGGAAAGGCTCAAAAGAAAAAACAGAAATAGTCGAACATCAACTCCAGTCAAAGTGCCCTTAGGTTAGACACCGAACTTACAGCTTTCCCCATTAAGCTGTTCATTGGCCAACAAAACCGAGCCGCAATAAACATTTGACAGAGAATTCCCACTGCAACACATCCCCTGTTGCAGCTGTAATGTATTCATTTTTAACATGCCTAGTAAAAATGTTTCAAACATTAGAATAATCATAAAAAATAATTATGATCTGCAGCACAGCGTGTATCCATCTTTGTAGTTACACATTTCCACAGTGCAGACATTATCAGTCAGTTCTCATCCAAAAAAAAGAGGGGAATTGAGAGGCGAGATATGGAGAGACTAGTGTGCCTTTATACCTAGAGTATGCTGCCATGGAGGAAGCCTATCATTGAAACCCAATGAACAGATAGCTTGGAGATTTATCAGAAATGATATAGTGCTGTGAATGAGAAGGCTATGGCTTCTCCATTACCCATCCATCACCCATGATGTATTGCAGATAAACTACTAGGCAGCAACAAGCTCTTGCTGAGAGGCTGACCTCGTTGATGAAAGCGAAAACTCCCCCATGGCCATCCCAGCGTACACAGCCTCCTCTTTTCAATACAACAGTCAGAGCTTGTCTCTGTACAAGGGAACTCATATCAACACTATTACTTGTTGGGGGTGGTGTGTGCGCTCTGACAACAAAGAACAAACACACAATTTGTCTCCAGACTTGGGATGGGAAGTTCCTCTCCTCAACATCAGCGCTTGAAGGTGAAGTCAGAAGGCTGGTCTCACAGCTGATGTGCATCTTCACTAGCCCATGCACTTGTTTTACTATGCAATGACAGTAACAAATAGACTGCAGCTGAGCTTGCATTTTGCATTGTCATGTAAATGTTTGATGACCATGAGTCTCAGAAAATCCGTCCCCAGCTTTGTTTAGTTTTGCACTTTAGTGGAATGAAACAGCAGCCCAGGACAGGCTTTATTTTAAGTACCCAGGAATCAGCGGCATCAGTACACGGCCACGTTATGTTCCAACGTCACTTGATAAACACCGTCTACCAAAGAGATGACTCATCTTTCAAAAAGCCCTAAAAACATGACCCTCAGCATTAAAACTGTGTAATACCATCCTGGCAGTCACAATCCCCTTTTTAAGTAGCAATGTCCCAATTAAGTTTAGCTCACAGCCCTGATTTCATTCC
This sequence comes from Serranus cabrilla, assembly GCA_903364295.1. NCBI lineage: Eukaryota > Metazoa > Chordata > Actinopteri > Perciformes > Serranidae > Serranus > Serranus cabrilla. The sequence goes on along the minus strand of CAFUXE010000032.1, from coordinate 497,671 downwards.
TTTAAATATTGGGTTGACCTCAATCAGCAGACACTTATTACATCTTCTTTTGTACTGTAGCTGCATTTCATAACACCTGCATTAAAGTTAATGAGCCAATTTATATACGTTTAAATATTTTGTTAATGCCCGTGCACTGAAGAAATGTCAAAGGTTTAAAAGTTTATAATAAAAATTAATGAAGTATCCTAAAACATTATTGTTGGTGGTTGCTGATGCACCAACACTGTCCCATAAACATCCTCTTTTATTTGCTTTTTTGTTTTGTTCTATGAAGATAGTGGGGATGCATTGATAATCGAGACAGCTTTCATTTGTTTTCTTTCATTATTGAAGGTTTTTCGTGTTTAGGCAGTCTGCACTTGGTTAGGGTTAGGAAAAGAGGCCCCAAATATCCACCAGGACAAACTCCTTACAACTTGCATGCTGTGCATAAACAACTGTGAACATTATCTTGGCAGAAATTGATTTGCCATTACTACAAAATTGGGAAAACAAACTGGGAAAACATATTAGTATTCTAGAAGACAAAGTTGGGTTGTACATCTCTGCATTTTCCAACCATTAGGAGTCAGTTTGGCAGCAAAATGACAAGCTCCATCACTTGATTCACACCCTTTAAGAATGCTGACTGTCTCTGTTGGAGCCCGTGACTGAACATCATGTACCAGGGCTGGAGATGTTCATTACCATTAGCTGCTTAGTCATCAGTGCTTGTACTTGCACGGACAGAATGTATTTTGTTGGAAGAAATATCGTCAGGTCTGTGTCAATGGATTGAGATAACAAGCATTGTGGAGCCGTGCTAAGGTTTCCAAACGTTCATTACAAATGATAAAGGAAATAAGTTTGTTATGGTCACAAGCAAATTATTTGGAAAGTAGAATAAATCTATGGCATCTAATTGGAGCACCATTTTATGCTTTGGACAGGGGAGGTTGGTTTTCACAAGCTCTCTCAATGCAACTGAAGTGTGTTAGAAAATGGAATGGTTGTCTCGTCTTTTTTCCCTGTGTATTCTTCTTATCCAGCCTTTAGCTCGAGCTGGAAGAGAGTAAACAAATGACACAAAGCCGAGTGGAAGTCGTACAGATAAATTCTCAACCTGTGGTTTGCAGAGGATTGAGCGTTGGAAGAAGGGACAAGCTAAGGCCTGTGAAGTGACCCGGTCCACATTACCCCTGTCACTATCTGTATTTCCCAGCCTGGCCTGATAGATCCATGGGCCCTGTGCTGACAGAGATAATACAAAGCAGAGAGAAAGACTGTTTTGTGACAGCGTTGGGAAAAAGCAGAGAGGAGAGGGGAAAGCAGGGAAGAGGGGAAAGTGCATGACTCAGCGAAAGGTGTCGCACCATTAAAATTAAATTTACAGCTGGTTTCAGACAAATCTGTAAGCTCTGTGGCTGTAGGCAGAGGTGGCTGGGCATTTGGAGGACATTACAAATTGACACCCTACTTCTCGGGACTACTGAATCATTTATTACACCTACCTCTACTTAAGCTGTCGAAGCAGTGATGGGTTTGGCACTGTGTTGTCCACAGTTAATTTATCAGGGATGAGCTGGCTGGTGCACCGTCGGCCCAGTCGACTGTTGAATCTTCCTCCGTCATTAAAGATGTCAAAATATCCAGCTTTCATTTCATCAGCGGAGCTAAAGGAGGAGACGCCATGAATGTGCTCGCTAAAGTATGTTGCGGAAGACGTTTATATGGCTTCCCATTTGAATAATCAATATCATAATGGACCGCTGCTGCTTATTGTCTCTGTGTAAAGTCATAACAACGTCAACAGTTATGGCTGAGGTGTGGTTTCCATTTGTCAAACAGTGACTTTACTCCCTGGATGTTGAGGCTGGCTCTCTGCTGGACATTAGCTGCGAGAATGAGCCAAATTATCCCTAAGTTACACCATTTTTATTCCAGGAAAGGGAATTTTTAGGCATCCAAAAGCAGCAAGCAGATCTCAACGTGTGCACAAACCCGTGGATAGAACTGATGAAATTCTTCTGTGGACTATGAGCCCTGATTAAACACACAAATTAAAAGCATAACTAAAACCTGGCTTTCCCCACTGAAGTATTACTAAAACCACCGCTTCCAACATTATGCAGAGAAATTGATTTTCTTTTTTTAGACATTACCATAATACCCTTATATCTGTCCGACCAAATTAATTACTTCAATTACAGTGGAGCTTAGCGAAATGGATTTGCATTTTTTGGCCATAGAGCAGAAGCCAGTCACTCCTGTTTGGCTATCATTCTCTTATAGGTGGAAAGAAAAACACTATTAGGGTTTACTGCAGTTTAAAGCTTGTTTTTATAGACTTGAATCCCTCTAAATGTTACTGGTATATACTGCATGTCTTCAAAATACATTCCACTGATGTGTGTTACGTAAGACAGCAGTTCTTATCAATCCATGATTTTTAATTACTTCCCTTTTGAGGTTTGCGCTGTAGGTTCACAGAGCAGTCAAGTGATTTAGCTCAGACACACCATAACATCTCTTACTGCTCTTACTTACAGAATGTAAGTAAATGCACCATGTCCAATATTAGCTGATCATTGCTCTGCAACATTAATCTGAGAAAGAAAATAGTTTGGAAAATGAAGTTCTAAACACCTTTGAAGAAGTGTTTTGCTGTTAAAATTTATTTTTTATTATTGAAGAAGTCTGAATAAAAGGCCTCACATCCTTTAGCCTCTGAGTGGGCAGAGCCGTGAACATGTTCCTCTGATTTTTCCTCACAACTTCTTCTAACTTTAGAGTTACTTTCTTTTCATTGAAATTCATACAATTCTCCCTGAATGAATATTAATGAAGTAAAAAATAAAATCCCTTTTCACAGGCCTGCAAACACTCTCCAGGATAAAGCCTGGAGAGTGTTTTTAGTCTTTTTGCAAACTGAGTTCATGATTGAACTGAAGTTAACAGACAGGTCAAACATTCGAGCTACAACTGTCAATGAATAATCCATCTACCCTGTAATCATGACTGCAACTTAAAATAACAATAACTGTTTGCTGGACCATCTGGAATTCATATTGCAAATTTGGGTGAAATGATGAAATATTTCAATGCCCAAAAAACATGCTTTCAATATAATCCTTCAAGGGTGCAGTTAAGTATTGCGTAACTGATCCTATTGCCTTGGCGGAGGTCTGCGCACTCCGAGTGCTTTTCTAGTTTATTTTATGAGTTTTGCGTAAAAACAGAAGTTACGTAAAATGTCGTTTACTTTTGTATTCACGCGGGACACACACTGTGTTGTCCTGGATGAAAGTTGAACGTTTGCTCCACCAATCCACCCCAAGTATAACATCCGCCATTTAAACTCCACGTCACTGCCAATCACTACTACTTCGTCACTGAGTGACATTGTTAAACCAGGAATCCATGTGCCCAGCACGTAAAAAGCACCCCCATTTACTTTTCACTGGCATTTCGTGTTAAGAAGTCGTGGTCATTTTCAGCTCATTGTGTAAGATCCAGCTGAAAGATATGTGTAATGACATGTGTCTCCATAAAACAAGTAACTGATTATCAGGAAGCCAAATCTTCAAAGTCGGTGAGGAGAACACAGCAGTGCTCACTTGCTGCAGTGGAAAGAACACTATTACAGCTGCTGAAAGATTTGGTAACCTTCACATGCATAACACTTCTGAACTGACTATCAATTAAGTCCTCAGAGAACATATATAAAACCTGAAATAGAATAGTTTAAAAATACATGGTCACCAAGTTGAAAACAAGGAAAGGTCATAGCTAGAAGCATTTTTTTGCACCAGTGAACTGTTAAGTCCAAACTCAAAGTCAGTTTAATATATCCGCTGGTCTCAGGAACATAACAGTCAGTTTCTATTCCACATATTCATTGATATGTGCTTCTATAGGAATTATAAACATGGCTGTCTGGCTTGCTTTCAGGAAAAACTTTCAGCCGTCAACAGTCATTTAGAATTTGCATGCTGGACATTTGTTTTTTCAGGGTTTTTGGAGGATATTTAGTGAGAAAGGGAGCTGTCGTCATTCCCTGGCGTTGTTGTTTTATCCCTCACTACAGACAAGGGATTTAGGAGCCCTTTAGAAACAGTGATTGACAGCCATGTTAAATTACAGAAAGCTTCCAGAAGAGACTTCTTCCCTCATGGTTTCACTGGCTGTAATTTTCCCTGAATCTGGTGCAAGCATTCCCCTGTTTCCGAGCCCTAATTTAACAGCCCTAAAGCACCCTTGTGCACTCGGCGCTGAACAAAAACCAAACGTTGCTGCTGCCAAGTTAATTAATAGAACCCCAGCTGCTTGGGCCTCATAATGACATACAATGCCAAGGAGAAAATATTCTGCTGTGTACATGTCTGTTGTGACAATAATGCTTTGGTGTCAGTGGGACATGCCCTTATTGGCCCTCTCATCTGCTTTGTTAATTTTGTTTACAGAGCCATCGCTTTCCAAAAATGCTGTGATTAATTTCACTATCAAGGCTCTCGGGGCTCCCATGTGCTGTTAGATCTGAAAAGAAGTTCCACACAAGTGGATAGATTTCACTCAGCACACACTGATTTCATTTTATCAGATGGAATCCAATTAGTTGTTCTTTTGACAGGAAATTTCTGTTTTTGTTTTTATATTCTGCTGTGTTTCACATAATCTCCCTTTTCAAATAATAGTAATCTAATGAGCTGATCTAATCGGTAATAGTTTCTAAAGTTATTGTTTGTTTACAACTTCATTTACAAACACAATCTAATCAACATTTTGAAGGACACATGGGTGGTTTGTTTTGCCCAAATTATTTATAAGAGAGCCTTTTTTCTTAATAATTGTAGTACATTTAATTACAACTTTTGTGTTTCTGTACAAGGCCCTCAAGAGAGCATGGCATTATCAACACAAGTTCTGATATTATCAGCCACACTGGCGTCATGACACTCAAAATATTAACTGCTGGACTGTTTGCCATCACTATGGAGCATAAACCGCTCAAGATTTTGATAGATAACCCCTTTATTTTCCCTTCAGCGCTACCAGCAGGTTAAAGTTTTCACATTGCTTTGAAATATCTCAACATCTCCTGAATGGATTGCCAAACAATTCTTCAGAAAATCTTTTTTTTTGCAACCAAATACAACCACAATCCAAAAGAGTAACGAAGGTTGCTGACGGACTCTCAGAGCCGTAGCATGGACTCTTAGCCTTGTTAAAGGACTATTCAGTCAAAAAGCAGGAAAACAGTTCCACCTGCCAGTAGATCTACTTGACAAAACGACTACATGTGACACGTGAATGCCTAAAACAGACACAAAATGGACACATTTCTCAACAAAAAAAGCATACAAAAAACATCAGAGAAGAAAGATGAATTCTTCCTTTAGGATAATGGCTATTTAAAACAACACACTTGAGTCATAGAGAGCACATTTTAACAGCTTCCTGTTATTGTTCAATAAGAGCGAAGCCTTTTCTTCACCACTTTGCTGCTGCTTAGTGCCTCGTTGAAGGAAAGTTCAACTCAGGCCATTTTTTCCTCGAGCCACTAGTGATTTCTCTTCCCTCGGAGGGTCTCATGACTCCATTTCCTGTCCGATATGTTATTTGGGAACATCCTCTCACCCTCACACTACAGACAGGTGATGAGGAGGTTCCCTCACTGTAAACGACATACCATGCTCTGTCTAATCGGGGCCAGGCTCTGACTGATTTTGGCCTTATTCTTCACCTACAAAGGAGCTCCACACCTTTTTTTTCCCCTCCTTTCAAATATAATCTCTGGTCCCCTTCATCAAGGGACCGGGGTAATGGAAAGGATAGATAACAACATGTTTCCATTGGGTGCAAAGCTTTATCTAATCCAGTTTTAAGGGAAGATAATTAAAGGTCGAATGACTGACCACGGCAGTGCCTCCATTTGCGACGCTGCCCCCTCTGATAAAACACCATGTCACCCAGTCATTTAATTGTCTCTGCTTTACATGTGGTATCTCAGAAATGGAGAGCGATATACGATTGTGGGAGGCAAGGTCATAAATCATCTAGCCTGCCTGTAAACACTATCACTTAGAAAGGCATTGTAGAGATCCAGCAGACGCTGTTAACAAATCTCCTTTGACCTGAGAAACAGAGCGGCGCCCCCCCCCGCCCGCTCGGCCCGACGCTTTTAGCAGAGAGCAGCAGCACACAGGGCGCTTTTGCATTGTGTATCTGATTCTCGGATTTTTCATATCTTACCCACCTCCTGATATGAAGAGGCAGGTCAAATTGAGAAACATTGCCCTGAGTATGGTAACTGTGGTCAGTTAATGGCTCTGAAATATGTAGGCATTTTCTCCCCGTCGGAGGCATGCATGCTATTGATTCCTTTGGGGCTCCATCAATCATGGCGATAACTTCACCGTCACATAAGTTACTGAGAGCCATCGCTCAGGCCCGAGGCTGAGGGAGGACAGGACAGGAAGGGACAGAAATCTATGGGCCCTTTATCTTTTCAGCTTGTTTTATTCCTGTGTGTGTGTTGTTGCCACCAGTCACTGGCTGATGTCATTAGAGCCAATGAATCAGCTGACATAAAACACTTCCTGTCTAATTGTCTAAACTGAAGTGTCTCCTGTTTATCACCTCCTACCTATTCAGTGGGGCAGTACATAACCTGCATCACTCTGAGTACTTTTATTTGTTCTCTTAGTCATTCAATGGAAAGAAGGAAACGCTGTGGTGGAAGCACACTGGCGGAGAAATTACCAATACATCTTTTTAATTTGCTCAAAGCTCCACGAATCAATATTTTCTATATTGCTCTTTATCCTCAGGCTTCTTATGCTTATTTAAAAGGGAAACCATACAGGTAAACAGTGTTTCTGTGAAAAAACAACAACAGATGTAAAAGGCAAAGTTAATTTTGTGCCTCAATAACATAAAAAATATAATACAGAAAAGCTATTTGCAATGTGGAAGGTGTTGCTCAGAGTACACTGTTATGGTTCTTGGTTTGCAGCTGACTAAATTATTTACTTAAATATAGGTAACACAGCTGAAAGATGAATTCATGATGTGAAGTGAGTAAATAAAATGGTTGAAAATAGTGAAAAATTTAAGTTGTACCAGAACCTGCATTCTTTGTAATGGCCAGCAGGGGGCGACTTCACTGGCTGCCAAAAAAGGTCAGAGTGTATAGAAGACTAGGAGAAAATGAACCCACTTCAACTTCATTTGGTCAGTCTTTTTTTCAAAACAGCCAGATGTCAATTTTATAAATCATGATCTCAGTGGAGTAAAATGGATGATAAGGCAGGTATGCTTGAGAGCTTTGATATTGGCCGTGTTTTCAAATGTTGATCTTTTGAGTGTGTGTTTTCAGCAAATAAAAGCTAACTGTACCATTCTGGTTGCTTAAAAATGTCTGCTGTTCATTTTGCCACCTTGCTAACAAAGCTAGCTAGTGCTAGCTGATATTCTGGCCCCTTCTGGCTGCTGGAAGATGGCAACAGCCAAAAAGAAAAAGGCTCATAATGGGTGACAGGCTAAGTCCACTTCTTTTATTCAGTCCATGGTTAGATGTGTACACACAGAAGTATTTGCAGCGCATTTACCATAATAACTGAGAAAATCATGGCTGTGCATGTAGAGTTGTTCAGCACAAAAATTGAGATATGCAAATAGGTTTGAAACTATTTCAGTTTATTTTAATACCAAAATAATTTATAAGGAAGTAAATTCTAGCCAACATGTATTTCTGCCTTTTTAGATTAAGATAGAACTGTTTACTAATGGCGTATGGGTTGTTCAATACTTATTATAATATTCACGAGTAACAAGAAAGAAATCATAAAAACACTCATTTCTCAATTGATTTTCTTTTCTTTTTCTGAATACGTCTTTTAAAACCTTTTAGTCATAATGTTTCTCTCTTGACATGAATGGGTCGCTGAGAATTCATCAGTCTGAGTTTCTGAAAAGAGCTTTCATGTCCAGAAATAATCTGAGTATTATTGACCTGAGCCCGACTCTAGGGGTAATAAATTAATACCTGTGAACATCAGCATAAAATACTGGCAAATAAAAGGCTCAAGTCCTCACAAATCCACTGTATCAGTCACCCACTCCCCATGTACACTGTGTTTGTTTTTAAGTGCCATGATGTTTAGATTTACCGGGGATCAATGCAATTAGTTTTGTGACAGTAACAGGAATGTATTTGAAAGTCAATTTAGTATATTTCTGTCTGATTGACGTCCTGTCAACTTCTCTGACACCGTCTTAATTGTGCTGGAGCGGTAAATCCCTGCCATCATGTTCTGCACGCAGATTAAAACACTGAGATTGATTTGCAAGTGACCCGGGCCTTACTCACAAGCCTGTGGACGTGTCACTCACACTCACTGTATGCCTGAGCAAAGAGAGCTGGAGAGGCAGCAGGGCAGAATATTTATTTTAAAATGATTTTGATGGGTATACAAAAGGGGTCTGTTCTCCCTCCTGCAACCAGCTGTGAGTAAACAAGTGGCCATTGTCTGATTGCTTTGCTGATGTCAAAAGCTTTCCCCTTGGGACGGATATAAAATATTCATAAGGCATGTTTTGAAATGCATGTAAAGGCATAGCAGTGAGTGAGCTTGCAGAGAAGTTGCAGGGCATGTGGAGAACAACACGAGTGTGTTTTAACCTCCCAGCTTGTCATGTTAAAAGGCCCACACAGGTGCTTTCAGTTCAGGCTGATTAGACCTCTGCTCAGCTCCATGTTGGGCATGAATAAAACATAAAACAAGGTAAAACAGGACCATCATGCAGTATAAATGAAGATAATGTTTAGGGAGTAATAAGTTAAAGTGTAACATAAATAATTTAAAAAATGTCTTCTTCAGAACAGCTCACGCACCCTGTTGTACAATGCATGCACTGAATTGGTTTCGGTTTCTAAAATATTTCCAGGAAAGATAAGCAACTTTATAGAAAGGTTAACCTAAAAAGGAATATGCAATGTGATGTGGTACTAAATGTTCTTTTCAGGGATTTGGGCATGACAGAAATGCATCCTAGTTGCTTACATAACACAGAAGGAAGCAAGCAAGAACACATTAAAACAAATGTGCAGAATAAAATATATAAATAATACAGAATTTTTTTGCTTTAAATGGATCTTTAAGATAATAAATAATTGCTAACTTTCAGGCTAGGAACAGCAGGGATGCATTACATAAGCTTCCTCCCATAACTCTCACAATTACACTATCTGGGAAAAGTCCATATATGGATGTTGCTTGTGCAGTACATTTGGTTTCCAGTCTTTTTTCTGTTCATTTATCTACAATAGATAAATAAACTTCTTATTGTGTTAACATAGCTGTCAGAAATCACACATGTATCTGTGTATCAGAGCAGCTGCAGAACCTTGTCCTGTTCGACTGAGTTACTGTCACTGCAGACATGTCAGGTGATGAAATGTTACCAGCATGCACTGTGTCTTAATCTCAGACATCTGATTCTCATTACAAACAAACCTTTTGTCTTAAATCTGCATGAAATTATCAAGTTCTTTCATAATCCTTGAAAAACCTGTCAAATAAAGTGCTACTTTTTTGCTTGCATGTTTCCAACAGGATCCCATGTATTTATTTATTTATTTTCAATGCACACATTGATTTATTTTTCATGCACTTGAGCTTTCCAATGCTTTTTGTTTGTGGAGTCGGTTGTATCTCTGCTGCAGGCATATGTGTGTGTGGAGGGAATGGTATTCTGTTGTTGAGCTAATGTTACTTTTCTAACATTTCTTATATATATATACACACATTTGAGTGTGTCTGTCTGATGCTGAACAACAAGAAGGACTGTGACCGTGAGCTTCAGCATGTTCTGCCCACTGAGCTCTAATCAGCAGAACAAATGAACACACCTGTGTGGGTGTGAGTGTGGGCGTGCCCCAGGTGTGTAGACCTTAAACAGATGCACCTGTTGTTCTGTGATCAGAGCCTGCAAACATTAAAGATCAACAAGTCAAACTAGTTTTTATTTAATGAAAAAAATGAATATGGAGTTTAGGTTTTATATTACACATCATCTTAACACACGCTCAAGTTTTTTCTAGTTTTTCTCCAAACCTTGCTAACTTTATCAAATAGATTTTAATCACTCAGCGAGTCCTGATCGCATCAATTATATGTACAACATTTGGTTTTGCTTACATAGCTGTTGGCAACATTTTATTCCTTGAAGCCTAATGGATGGGGATATTTATGTAATTTTAATGAAAGCAAACTGCTGCTCTTTAGTGTGACCAATATATTTCTACGGAGGCTGCCAACTGTCGTTAAAAGGCTCCACCACATACGTACCAGTGCTTTGCCTTAAATTTTAATGAATACATTTTCACCACATTGATCTACCGCAAACAAACACATCATTAGTGACACTGGCTGTCTGCCTCCCCTGAAATTTGTTTTTTACTTTTTATTCCAGTGCACCATTCTCGACAAGGAGCTATCTCAGGAACACTTCAGGGGAATTTCTTCAAATTTGGCACAAATGTCCAGTTAGACTTAACACTGAACTGAATAGATTTTGGCAGCCAAAAGTCAAAGGTCAAGGCAGTTTAAGGTCAGATCAAGATGACCTCACAATAACTCAATCCATATGCTAATCGCAACTTATTTTACATAACATTTCCCGTAGGATGAAGTGATGTGATACATTTTTTTTAAATCCAAAGGTCAAAAGTCAACTTGAGTGTGATCAATGATCTTGCAAAAACACTTTTCTGGACATTATTTTCTGCCATAGCTTCTAAACAGCAGGGCAGACATTTGGCTGGATGACCAATGGATTGCTGACACCAACATCGGTGCCTTCCTTGAAACTGTAGTCACTGTATAGAACCTGTGTGTGAAGCATCCAATTTTTAGATTTGAAATAACCTCCAAATTTGCAGTATTGTATCATGTCATGGCTGAATAATTAAGGACAGACAGAACTGGTTGCTTGGCAGAAACATACAACTGCAAGGTGGCAATTCTAGTTTGTTGTTGTTTTCAGTTGTACTACTGGAGAAAGTAAAATTCCACACAGTTTTCACATTAGCCTTCCTGGACTGAATGCATATTGGCTGTAACGGTCTCTCATTTTGCACTTGAAAACAAACAGCAGGGAGGCAGAGTGGAAGCAACATCCTCTTTTCAGCAGGAAACCAAGGGGTTTATGGGAAACGGCACAGGTGCTAGCGAGTTATCAACTTGCTGCAACTACAGCCATCAACCTTATGATTGATGTCTTCCACTGTTACTTGCTTTGAATAAGATTGGAAACCAAATAGCTTGGGATGTGTGATTGTAATGGCAGGAAAAAGAAAATTGAAAAAAACAGAGCTTAGTGGGGTTTCAAAATTGGAGTTGGAACTGGAATAAGTCGACTCTGATTCTGATGGTTTATTCCTGATTTTGTGAAATTTTGCAGTAAAGGCACATGGCTGTGGTTCTTGATGTTATAGCTGATCATTTTCCATGAAGCCATTGGATTTGATTAATTTCAAAAAGTAATAAAAAACAATACGAACAGATTTGATAAGCATTTGCAACAGAATGATGAAGATAAAAGAATAAACAGCAACCGTCTGCTGTCTTTAAACAAACTGGAAGAAATAAAACAGTTTTTGCTGTAATGTAAGACGATGAAGTTATTTAATGTTTAGCTAAAAATCTAATTTGTTGCAGACTTGTTGGTGGGTCAGGTTTGCTGCATCTGTGGGGATAACAAGATCAAACCAAGGACTGAAAAACGTTTGTGATATCAAAACAAATAAATCCCAATTAGCCAGTATCCGGTTGCAAAATGCATCAAAGCAATTATGGAAAACGACCACAAACAATGAAACCGGAGGAGAATCCAGAGGCATACTGCTCTGCTCATACAGTTGAGTTTTTAAGTTTGGTGGTGATGTAAGAATATAAAACATTCTGCCTCCTGCTGTATTTTCAATATCGCAAAAAAGCCCACTTCTCATTCGTTCATTTGCAATACAAAAGGTGTTTCTGTCATTTCCAGTGAAATACACTCCCCCAATTACACTCAGTGGAGCCATGGACTGACGATTATTAAGATGGAGCCCACATGAACTGTTCTAAGGCTGGCTTTGCCCCAGCAGGGGCTGTCATTAACATGGACTCCTGCTCAGAGCCCCGAGCCTTTAACTGTCCTTAAACTGCCCATGTAAAAGTAGGAAATTAGCAAATGTCAATCATTGACTGACACTACTATCAAGCAGGAGTCAGTTGGAGTCTGAAAGGGCCTGAGGGCTTGGTGGTGGCGGAGTGGGGTGACGCTTCCTTTACATCGTCGTACTCTGAATATCAACTCATCATATTACGTTCATCCTTCTCACTTTGCTGGATTCTTGCCTACGGTGCTTCACAGCAAGTCGTCTCCTTCTCTGTCACCTTGTTTGCTCAGAATGACAGCCACTGGAAATCACGTAGGTGTGTAAATTAGATGGCAGCATGGTACAAAAAACGCACATTATGCTGCTAGATTTCAAGTTAGTGAACTTCTCCTGTTTCCATGGAATTTGCTCACACGAGTTTCTTCCAGTGTTGTGTGTTTAATGAATTTTCACATTCTCTGGGCTCTCTGTACAACCAGCTGAGACAAGTACTATGTTAGCTGAAAGAAAGAGATTGTAAAGATTCAAACTGTTGTAAACTATCTAACCAATGCCCATAGACTGTTTACAGGAAGTGGACATAGTCGCTATGAAGTCAGCTCTTGGTTTGTTGACCTTCTTTTTTGAAGCCAGAAGCAACCTGTTCTCCCAAAATTATGTGAAATGACCACAACGTGAAAGAATGGAGCGTTCTGAAAATGGCTCACGTCATTATACATACATGTGCGGTTTGTGGTTGTAAAAAAGTCTGCAGTCTCTGTGAATTTAGGCTACAAAACCACTGACCTGCTAAGGCGTTATAAAAGACAGTTTGAAAAGTAAATAAATATACCAAAAATGCAAGAAATGAAGTAGGATGAAGTGAGCCACACAAGTTACGCAAAAAAACCTGATTCACAACAATGGAAGTTGCCAAAGTTACATAAAAAAAGTCGATTTTATAGTCGATTAAATGGACACGATGGTGTACTGAAGAAGACTTAAACTAGTGATTGGGACCTTAAAGTCATTATGGAAATAACTAAGGAAAGAAATAAAGTAAGAAGTAGGGTCATTTTTTTCATGGACAATTGCAAGTAATTCAGATTTAAGTCACATCTTCATTTGCTGATGCCTAATGGTTAAAACCAGATTCATTTTATTTGTTACATTTTGCTTTTTGTGGTGGCTTGAGCTTGTTTGATTTATGTATTTTGTTATGTAGAAAACTTCACTGGGATATGGTACAAAGCACAGTCACCAGTGCTCAGGGCATGCATGCTAATTCTTGGTCATTTCGTGTCCAAAGCACAGTATGGACCTGTGGATAAGAAAGAAAGAGGGGAGTTTCATTTCCAGGCTAACCAAATCACTAGTCCCCTTTCATTTCTTTCCCTTTAAAAGCTGCGCTCAAAAACTCTTTTCAATGATGCAAGAGAACTCTGGCAGTACAAAAACTTCCCCTGAACACGATGTCCTTTTGATGGAGGTGCAGAATGCTGCAGTTGTGATCTTCAGCAATAGGAAGCGGTGTGCCGGTTCACATGCTAAAATATTAAATTCCCAAATCTTTCTGGCAGCCCCTTAAATACCTGTTAAAGTAAGGGTAAATTCCCTAATATCTGAGTTTATGAGCTGTGTTTCAACAAATGGATTTCTTTTAAAATATCACCATTAACTCCCATTTATTCTTATCAAGAAAAGGCATTAAAGCCTTTTTTCTATTATTAACTTACTGCTTTGCTGGTGCTGTTTTTCAAACTGACTGATAAAAAGCTGCAAACACCAGGTGAATACGACAGGGTGACATGATATTTCCAGACTCGCCTATGTTGACAAGGACCTTCTGAATGCACCATTAAACAATTGACCATTGCATAATGGGCCGCAAAGGGTACAGCAGTCTGATAGTTTGTGTATCCTCCCATTTCAAGGAAGGCTGCATTAATTTCTCTGCTTTTGGAGGAGCGTTTTTAGACATGTCTGTCAACCTGTTCTGACTATAAGAGGATGCAGCTTTTTGAATTGAGATGCAAAACACTGTAGAACTGCCAAGCAGAAGTCCCAGGGTCTCCCATTGTGTTTTTCCCCACATGCAGTCCCGTGCTCCCCTGTCTCAGCTGCTTCTAATTAAGGCCTATCTTATTTTCCCCAATGCATTGAGGCTGTGTCCTCAGTCAGTTGTGCACTGGAGTCTCTTGAGCAATGACAGACCAGTGTAATTATGAATTTTAGAAAGCGCATAAACAAAGAAAAGTCAATATAAAGTGAAAGTAATTTCCTATTATATTTTTAAGTGGGAAAGTAATATTTTAGCTCTTTTAATACAGTTTCCGGGCTATATAATCAATGCTGTAGTTTAATTAGTGGCCTTTAATCCATGGCTGGGAATGCTTCTGAAAAAGCAAATTAAAATATAATTTCAAAAAAGTAATTTTAGTAAGATGATTTAGAGGAATACTTTTCCCTTAAAAGACCATTTTTATAATATTTCCTCACCTTGTGTTACCTTGAATTACAGAAATAAAAACGTTTGTGATTCTAGATTCACCGTGAAAGCATGCAAAAGAGTAAATCATTGAGGAATTGAACTAAATAGGACAGCAAAACAATATTCACATAACAGCGAACAGACTCATACACAACTCATGCAGTATGACTCTAATCTATCCAGTCAAATGCTCAGTACTTCCAAACACATGCATTTTTGCAGAATACTTGCTATTTAAAACACTACCATCACTAAAGTCTCACGCTTTTGCAGAGACGATGCGAGTCCATGCAGGTAGTGCATCTGTGCAACTGTTTTGACATAGTTTTATTGTTGTTAAACAAAGCCTTCCTTTATTTCCAATCATTAAGGATTTACTCTGTTTCCAGTTTCTGTTTTCACCATGGAGACAGGCAAGAAAAACAAAGTTTCCCACCATAACTTAAAGTTACACAGGGTGACTAATTGCCGAAAAGATTTTATGGGTTAATTGCAAGTTTATATTAAACTAAAAAAGAGGAAATCATTTGCCTAACAACAAGAAGGAATAAAATCATAAAAAAACAGTATTTAGTTTTACTGTTCCTCCACAGTGAAATACCCATGGTACATAACAAACCATGGATTTTTAAAGCTGTTTTGCTGGATGGCAGAGGGCAACAATCTCCAGATTTTAACTGTTCGTGGCCAATTGCCAAGTCTTCTTTAGTTTACCTTCTCCCAAACCTGCTCAGAGTCCCAGAGCCTCTGCAGCCCAGACTTTCACATTTCATGCCCCCTTTTATTCTCTGAACCGGAGTTTCCTGGTCTCTCTGTATTAGCTTCAGACATCCTCAGAGCCCAACAAATCTGTGATGCGTCCCTATAGTTGTTTAACAAGCCCCTGTTGAGTTTTTCTTGGTAGCTTCCCTTCTGGTAATCCCTGCTGCAATTTTAAGTGTCTACCATTACTCTGAAAACTCAAGTGGACTTTTATGAAGTCTCAGCTCTTCAACGGGGCAAGTGAACAACAAGGGCCATCTTAGTGACAATGTATTCTCAGCATAATGAAGAGTGTGATATGCAGTACGAGTGTACAAAAAAGTTAATTGGCGTTTCTCATTTTCCTCACCCGGCGCGATGGTTATTAGGTTTCTACTTGTGTTTTCTTTGGAGTGGTTGTACTAGGACATATTTCAAGATGTCTGCAGGGAAGTAAAATAGTCCATGCTAAATGTTTACTGAAACTACAGAGTTGTGGAGAATCACTGCTGAGGCAACTGCTTTACAGAGGAAATGTTTTTGGTTGCTTTTCCACTAAGAGTGGAAGAGATTTTAGTGACCAACAGGTGTGGAACAGGTGAGAGCAGCTGCAGAAACTCCCCAGACAAAACTATGGAGTGATACGTTGGAAGGAGAAATCTAATTGCATCAGCGACCACTTGATTTTGTTTTCAGCGACTTTCATTCACTGTCAGTCAGATAATAAGTAAAATATCTGCAGAGCTCTAGATGCTTAAACTGCCCTGTGCTGTTTGATTGTAGCTGACACATCTCCTCAGCGTGCCTTTCCTCTGACTTTGACAAGTCATGTTTACAATGACTCAGGGCCTCAGAGTGAAAATGCCACCCCCCCTCCATGCACCATCTATCATGAAAGCTGAGCAGGAATGCTGCTAAACTGTGGATGTTATTACAGCAGCAGGTGTGGAGTAATGGGAAGTATAATTCCCACTTTATTGCTTAATTTTCTGAAATGAACAGTGAAAACTGCAGTTTTCAGTGATAAATGTCCAAAAATAGATCTTTTCCACAGCAGACACTGACGTGCCATTGTTGGAAGAGCACAGGTGTTACTGATAACATTAACGACGGCTCCACAATACCACAGGCTAAATGCAACAGAGCCATCAATGCTTTCATTATTCACACCTGTGCCTTTCTGACTGTGACATGTTAAATGTCTCTGAAAGCGGCCTGTCACCCAGTTCATCTGCACATAAATACAAATCAAACACTATGAGCATTACACAATATTTCTCTTTTTTATTTTTTTCATAATTGTCCTGTTTTGACACTTGATTATTTAGTGTGTTTGTCTTATTGTATAGTTCTTTTTGTCCAGTTAGGTGCATTTTAATTTCAGTATATCAGTGATTAGACATAGATTTCACATTTGTTCTAATTTAAATGTTTAGGTTTCAAAAATTGCAGCTCATATTTGAAAACTTTGAACCTGCATCCTGTTTTTGATCAACACATGTTCATGTCTTTAAAATAACTACAGTAGTTGTGTTTCATACAACAAATTTCTCTGTGCATTTTGAAGATTCGCATGAAAAAAGCTTGATGGAAACACCAAAAAGCTGTTTCCTCTGACACGAAAGAACAATTATAAGTTGTCCAGTTGAATCCAGTTCCTGGAGACTTTACAATATTTTCTCTCATGGCTGGGTGACCAAAGTTGTCCAGCTTCTTTTTAGTTATTTTTCCTCTCTTGCTCAATCTCTTCTTCTACTACTGTTTACAGTCAGATTAGCCTACAGCAGCACATTACACTGCCATTTTCTGACCAAAGTACATTTATGCAGCTTTGTTTATTTGATCTAAAGCAGCTGATGGAAACAGCCCTAAATTGCGTTTTCTTTAATGCAAAATTTCAAAATTTCGCTTCAAAATTGTTTTCCACTTTAATGGAAACACGATTATTGACTCTTGGTTTGACACAGGAAGCGACCAGCAGCCTCCTGGGTTAAAGTTCGTTAGATTTATCCACCACCAGTCCTGCCCACTGGCAGTATTGTCTAACACTAAGGAGATGAATGAAAGGCAGTAGATACAAGGTCTAAAAAAAGACTAAGAGTTCAGGGAAACCAAAGGTGACACACACGCTTTCATTTGGGACACAAGTTAAGCCTGTAGCCAGCTTTAAGAGTCTGGGTCACCCTAACCTCGGTCAAGAAGGCTCACCAAAATTTCTTCCTCTAGAAAGTTCGTCTATCTCCTGGTGACCTTCTATCTGTGCAACACTGAGAGCACCATCACCGACTGCATCACAGCACACAGGAAAGCACTGAAAACAGCCTAACGCATCACCAGTTCACCACATCCTGCGATGGAGGGTGTTCAGAGCGACGCCGTGTCTGTGGAGGGCATGCAGCCTCATCAAGGACAGATCTCACCCCGGCCTCAGCGTGTTTACCCTCCTCCCCTCTGGGAGCCTCTGCAGGACTCTCCGTTCCGGCATTAGCAGGCTCAGGAACAACTTCTTCCACTCAGCTGTCACCTTGCTGAACTCGGCACCTCGGTCACAGCAACACTCTGTGCAATGACTAAGTGGAATCTTAAAAGAATCTAATGGAAACACAACATTGACATATTATCACTCTGTATGCAGTTATGGTGCATTTGCTTTTATTATGGGTCATGTTTCTGTCAAATATTCGCTGTCTTTTTAGCTCCGTTATGCTCTCAGCACAGTCCTGAGGGACAAATCTGGCTTCTGTGTCCCATTATGTTCACCAGCTGTAGCTGCTATTTGTCGGCCTTTCCTCTGAAATCAGCTGCATGATGTGGCTGCAGACGGCATTATGATGGTGGGAGAGAACCAAACAGTGAAGTTTTGGGATGGAAAACCGAGAAAAAAGTGAGTGCGGGCAGCCTTTTTAAAAATAAAATTGTGGCAACAACAGGATCCTGTTAGACTGTGAATTTTGCCACTGCATGTTGAATCTTTTAGTTTATAAATGCATTTTGTATTGTATTTTCTTTCTTCCATCCTTTCCTTCTTCTGGGACACCTTCATCTGACACTTCAGGAGTTCATTGTTTTCTATCTCCAAATGCCTTCTGCAGCCTCTTTCCTCTGCAGCTTGCACCTCCTCCTCCTCCTTCACAATCTGTTCAGCAGTTTTACTCTTGTGGCTCCAGCTCTGCTCTTCCAGAAGTCTCTCCAGGTCTGCCATCTCAACATCTCCACCTCTTCCAGGGCCTCCTGTCTCCTCTCCTCCTGGCTCTGCAGCTCCAGCTCAGCCCCCAGTGGTCTTCAGCTCCACCAGGACAATAAAATAAAGGTTTGCCTTCTTGTGTTCACAGTATTCTCTCTCTCTCTCTGTTTGCAGGTTTCTAGTTGTTTGTTTTGCAGTTGACATCATTGCATTCAACGGGGCCGACACTCTGCATATTGATATGACTACATTATTTTGATTTGTGCAGTGTGTTTCTGTGTGCATCACTGGTTTAGCAGTTTGTCTCGCTCCTGGCGGTGTTTGGTGTATTCTGCATGACTCTTCTGCAAATATGAGCTACTGTAAGACAGCTGTAGAGATGATTCTGTAAACCTGCCCTGTTGTCTGATATAAGAAATACGTGCAGTAGTTTAATCAAAGTTTTATTCTGTTGTTGTATAGGCAACACTAGTGCAAATAAAAACAGAAATAATATATGAATTAATCTCTCTCTTCCTTTCGTGCTTGCTGAGTAGAATGTGAATGCAAGCACATGGGAAACTACATGTACACCCGATCCCCAAAAAGTTGGGACGCCGTGGGAAGCACAATACAAACACAATGCAATGATTTGCACATTTTTTTGTGACCTACATCCAGTTGAAGATATCTAATGCTCAAAGTACTTTTTTGCAAAAGTATGCATTCATTCTGAATTTGATGCATTCTGCTTTTATTACCCATCTTTTTTGGAAGTGGTGTTGCAAAAGGAAGCCTACAAGCAGGCAGGCGGTTCTTGTGCAAACTCTGATAGAGTTTTCTGCTCCAGCACCACTAAGCTGAAAGACTATGAAGCTATACAGCTCTGTGGTCATGAGATTTATTGTAAATTAGCTCAGCTTTTTTTTTTTTTGAGTTTAAAAAATCACAGTGCGGGACGCCTGGCAGGACACACTGTGTAAGGACTTTGCAGACAGCTATAATGCAAATCTTAAACAATGACAGATAGTCCTTGATTAAGCTCCTGCCTATGAGGGGAGTGGGATTTGATAGCACAGGAGTGTGAGATCATTTGCATTGATTATGTCACACTCTTGTTATAGAGAGCCAATCCCAGAGAATTAACTTCAGTTCCGGAACTCTAATCATTTTTAACCATCCTGCTGAAATGAAGGCAAGAGTGATCGATACGAGTTCGACTGATTCCATGCAGGGGTCGCTCCACTTCTTATCTCCTCCTCTAACAGCATTGACAGATGAATTTAACAAGAGAGGCGCTATCTGCCTCGCCAAAAATAGAAGGGCTAAACAATCTGCGGCCTTGCTTGCATGGTTTCAACAGTATTGATGAATATATCACAGTGTGTTCAGTCAGAAGGAACCAATCCTCCTCATTCTTTACTTTTTTTTTTTTGTAAATCACTGATTCAGTTAGATCCCTTCCCATGGAGCTGGGGGCGATGACCCAAGGTAAGCTGCAGTCTCACAAGCTGATTTGTGCGCTGTTAAATGGAAATACTCTGTTATTCCGCCTAATCTGCCCGAGGTCATAAGTGCCGTTACAGCTCGGTAATCAAGTGTTACAGTATGTAAACAAACACACTTCTATTCAATTTACCTCACAGTACCTGTTAGAGAAACGTGGCTCGCAGCGGCTTTGTATTCATTGTGCACTTTTTGGTTTGCTTACATCAATTAAACATTTTACTCCGAACCTTGAGAAGACTTTAATCTCCTGCATTCACACCTGCACGCGCAGAAGAACAAGACGTCACACGCAGCGTGCTGTCAAGCCCCTCTTACGGCTGACAGCGGTGTTTGTTGGCCAAAATACAGTCAAGCTCAACCTAAAGCGGACGGGTTCGTTGGTTTGAGTCTTTAGCTTTCGTTAACTTGGCTCTGAGGCTCTTAATTATGACACTCGCCACGTTCTTTCTGTTGCCTCGTCTGGCCATTTCTCTCTATATGCGTTTGAGCACAAAGTGTCACCCCAAATATGTCTTAAGTCTAAAACTTCACCATCCTTTCACTGCCTGCCATGTTGTACAAGTTGCAAATAATTGCGATATATGAATATTCAAACTGAGGTCACATTCGAAAACATCAAAATCTGATAGAGGACCATATATGAAAGTCTGATTTAAAAGAAAAAAAGATCTGATTCTATGTGATTTGTGCTGTTTGCATAGTTATTTTTAATACAATCTGATCTGAGTCCCATATGCGCAAATAAATCTGCATTATACAGAGAGCCTAGACAGCCTCCTTGATATTACTTAGTGGATTTGGTGACGCCAGAGTCCAGTTACTCACAATCAGTATGTCTCATTAACTGATGTAGGAAAGGAATTTGTCCTTTACCACTGGAACTCTGTTTAGAAACAAATTCAATTAAAAAGTTATTGCAGCACTGAAAGCTCTAATTTAATAGTTTCAGTCCAGGTGTGATTAATAAAGGCTGCGCAGCGCTGTTAGCCGCCTGATTAAAAACCATTACTGATTAGCCTTGTCTAGGCCTACTGGACTAATATTTATATTTTCTAAGGTTGATGCTTTTAAGGTATTTCAGTACATGTATATTATGTAGGTCAGAGCTGGTTTAATCTAAGTCTCATTGCATTGAACTGAGGTGAGTTTCTGCCAGTTATTAATAATAAAATCATTGTTCTAGTATAAAACGAATGATACTGTATCTGACCTGTTGTCCATGTTACACTCACATCCAGCAGGAGTGTTCAAAGGAAGAACTCTGTGCACAGCTGATGGCAAAGATGGCTGCATAGCCTGAGGTTTAAAAGTTACACGACGCCTGCAGTCACGCAGCTTCCTCCATAGCTGGTGTGCCTCTTCTTCAAGGTGCAACAGCTAGAAATCAAAATCAAACAATCTAGATCCCATGGCCCTAAACTCTTAGATTCTACATCTAATACTGTCAGTTTAATGTGTCAATGTGCACATTTCATACTGGGAAAGTTGTGCTTTTATGGCCTGTTGCACCAAAGTTGAACACAGCCTAAGACTGCCACCAATAAAATATTAAAATTGCATTGAAATTAATTTAAAAAACAACCTTCTTTAACTTTCAGCAGGTTTGCATGTTCTCCCACAGTCCAAAAACATGCAGCTTAGGTTAAACTGGTGATTCTAAATTACCCGTAGGAGTGAATGAGAGCGTGAATGGTTGTCTGTCTCTGTGTGTCAGTCCTGTGACAGTCTGGAGACCTGTCCAGGATGGACCCCGCCTCTTCCCAAATGTCAGCTGGGATTGGCTCCAGCGACCCGCAGCCTGAGTTCGAATGAGCGGTTAAGGAGAATAAATGAATGAATGACCTTTTGACTTTAGAAATGCTCGTCACATCGAATCCTTTCACCAAATGCACATTTTGCTAAGCAAATGCAAACATGCAGCAGTTCCAGTTCCCTGTTTAAGAGATATTTAATGCTTGTATGCTTACTATTTATATATTAATCAGCCGTACAAGCTAAGTAAAAGCACCTGGATGGTGACACAGTTTGTTTTCCTCAGGATTGATTAGGTGTGGTGCATAGGTTAACAAGATCCCACTGCGGGAAATGATGAAGGACACTTATTAATATCACAGCATGTGCAGGCCTGGGGAAAAAGAGCACTCTTTGTTTTTCCAAGCGGTGTGCCATGCAGTGTCGTTACAGAGAGGGAGGGAAGGCTTATTTACCACATGTCCCTCAGGTTCTGTGACATTTTCGTTCCCATCTTAACCCATCCTCTCGCGCCGTAGGTACCCAGTGTGGGTTTTTTTTTAGTCGTCTGACAGGAGAAATGTCACAGGCAGCGCTGGGTTAGACGTGTTACAAACGGAGTATATCCAATAATGGTAAAAATGCAAACATGAGTGTTAAACTATGATCACATTATATATTTTTTTTAAACTATTATTGGTTTAGGCTTCCAGTGAAACGAGAGGATTACAGAGCAAGGTGACTGATAGCATCATGTGAGTGTGCAGCACAGATAAAATGTAGGCTATCTGGTTAGGGGGTAACTGATGACAGAATTTCATTAGGTGTTGTGGAAATATTGTCCCGAGGGCTGTGTGTGTTTTTCTGGTTGTATTTTCTTTCCATTGTTATGAGGCTGTGGGAGCCATGCTCATAAATCATATTGTGATGGAAAGAAATAGAATCTAGGTTAGATGCTGTAAGTGTTATATGGCATTAATTTTAACTCGATTATTGATTATTCTGACATTATTTGAGCTGCGCAGTCTTAAAGCTGCGTTAAGGGATTTTTGACCACGAGAGGGCAGAAAAATATCAACATAGCTGGTACAAATCGCCAGTTTCGCAAACATACTTTTACATCCAGGAAATAGACATTAGCATTAGGACCTTTCCTATGCTCGGCAGTTATTTTTTGACATTTTTAGCTTGAGACCAAACCATATTGTAATTATATGTAATTTAGAGCACCATAAAGTTAACATAATCCATAACAATGGAAAAAAAGTTTCGTAGACATCAAATGTGTAATGATTTGCCTCCTGCAAGATGATTTTCTGTACATCAATTGTTAAATATTTTGAAGACCATTCAAGTTGTTTAACTAGGCTAACTATGTGTTCATACCATTAATGAATATTTCCAAAATTCCCCAGATTAACTTCCTGTGGAAAGTGTCTGGAAATTTACCAGAAATGTTCCACCCACCAACGTAGCAACACCAGTAATTTATCCTATGTAAATGTTGGTGTTTAAAAGTTGATTTAGTGCAAAGCAACTTTTTACTATAAAGCAATCTCAACTTAAAGACACAAATGAAATATTCCATAGATCAATTATATGTTGAGTGCATTGATGAACAATACGTTGCAGTGTACACGTACGGATGTCGGGGAAAATCAGTGGATTTAGTTGAGGATGATTAGAAAGTGAATAAAAGAGAAAAAAGTTCTTATTATTTATGTCAAAACTTGAACCATTCTGAATTATCATCCAAGCATGGCAAGATAATTTCTCAGCAATTAAAAAAAACAACTAACATTCAAAATAAGCCATGTGTTCATTGTTAGAAAATATTACAATTGTAGAGATAAATCACTGTTTTTACCAAACTCCTGAAAAAAAAAAAGAGATGAAAATGACTGTGCTGCACACAATGACGAGCCGTTGACATTTTAACTACCGCTTGAGTTTCCCACAGTATAGATTAACTTTCAATTTTGTTAATTGGCCCCCCAAATGGCATTTTATTTCTTTTTATTTTCCTGCAGAGGTAATTAGAGTAATGAGGAACATTGCTGTTCAACAAGAACAGGCCACACAACTGTGCCTGGGCAGACAACCACTGCTGCACTGAAATGTGTTGATGGCTGAATTGTGAGCGCTGGACTGGCAAGCAAGCTGAGGAATTTTAAGAGAAGCAAAGACAGGCTGAAAGAGGGAAGGGGGGTTGGTGAAAGAAATAATCATTGGGAGAGAAATGTGCTATCCACAGGGGCTCCTGCTAATTGCCTCGCTCATGAGTTTGCGGGACGTGTTAGTCGGCTACTGGATCTGGATCCAGCTCTGGCGCCTCAGGGGTGTTGGCATCTCAGCTCACCAGACGACAGCTCAGTTTGACATGGATTTTTTTTTTCCCTTCCTCCAAGCCATTGCAGCTTGCCTCCCCTAGAGGTTTCCCCCCCCATCAGAAGTGGCCTAGCTGTGATGGATTGGCATCCTGTGAGTGTCAAACTGCTTTATGGCTCTTTAATGAGGCGATCAGGCAGAGGGAGCCTCCACCGCCACCGCCACTATTGGTGCTTAAATAGGAAATCAAAACAGGTGAAGTTTCATTATAGCCGCTGCTGTTAGTACTCGCCTTCGGTGGCTAAGCTACTCCCACATAAAAACAAACACACACACACACTTTTTCAGTGAGAGTGAAAATTGAAGTATTTCCATATTTCACTTTCCCTCTGGTCATACGTTTATATTTTGTAATGGACATCCACTACTCAGGGGTTTCACGGGGATGCAATTCTTTCTGATTCTAATAGTTTCTGTAATAGCACTTCCATTAAAGTAATCACAAAACCTTAACAGCGACTGCATTATTCTTACGTCTCTGCTCAAACACAGGCCCGTATTATATGTTCATATGTGCTGCATAAATTAAAGATAAAGCAAGGGCATGCCTATGCAGAAAACAGATGTCTTCCCGGCTTCAATATCGCATTATTTTTTTGGAATTACATCATTAGTGAAACACCATATAACAGCCAGCAGATAGCTTCATTAAATAATGATTTTACGGCTCACAACAATCTGTTAGTTTAATGTATTCAGCATTGACAGAACACCAACCCACACACACAGGCTGCACATGTGCACAGATCCACAGACCTATCCTCTCAACAACATGCATGTTCGCACACAATCAGCCCAGTCACACACACACTTAAAACGTGAACAAAGTGAACTGTGTTGACAAAAAAATACTCCAATTATGCATTAAACAAGATACAGAAGCAAGCAATTATTCAAACTGTGCCAGCTGTCACAACAGTAATATGGCTGTGCATATGCTGTATTCCATCAATCAAGAAAGTGCCACATGTTTGCCTCGGCACAGAGCTGGAGTCTGGTGACTGGCGAAAATAATCTACCCTGACTAAATTAGTCACAACTCGAAAGCAAAACAATAGGTCTGCGTATTGGAAACAACAAATCCCACTAGGATGAATTGAGTATTTATAATTTTTCAAACTGTACTGTGAGGGGTTTTTCTTTTCCACCGAGCTGACTGCAAGAGAAATCCATCTTCATATTACTGAGAGTTAAAACTTGAGCTGAACTGAACATGAACTCTGAAATGCTCATTACTGTCTTTGGACACAGACTGTAAATAATATTACATTCCTCCTGCATTAGATTGGGCAGAGATAGAAACAACAAACTGATTTTTACCAGTTTGGCACTTGGTTAGGTAAGCTACAGTTAGAGTCAGGCAAATTAACCAGGTTTGGTTAACTTTGTCTTAGATCTAGTCTCTTTTCACAAAATCCAATGCATAGTTCATTATTTCATATTTTTATGGAAGTCATCACATGCATGTTTGGTGGTCGTCCTCTGTATGGACCAGTTCCACCTGCTAGTAGGTCCAGTAGGTTGTTATCAGCCCACTCAATGGGCTGCTATTTTCATGTGCCCTCTAGTGGTCATAATAAGTATGAACAACACCAAGGGGAAGTGATGTTATGGAGTGTAAAAGCGAAGGTAAGAGCAAGGAAATGGAGATAAAGCATGAAAAGTTCCCATTAGGGTTCGTGGCAGGACAAACAAACCCAGGACTTTAACCTAGGAGACCGGAGCTCATGCACAAAGTTAACGAATAATGTTAGTCGTAGTAATGTCAGTTAACTTCCATACATCATGTTTTTACTATGTCACTTCCGATACACATGTTGTCATAACTACTTCACTTCCAATATTTACATGCATTTATTTAACTTTTTAAATGATCTTGTATGACGCCTAATTAGGACGTTTTTTGCCCTAACCTTAGAGAAAAAGTTCGGTCGTGAAACCAAACCAAAGTGCTACCTTTTAATGAAACAAAATTGCTTAATTTTCAGGCCATTAAATGGGCTGATAACAACCTACTGAACCTACCAGAAGGTGCAGCAGGCCCCTAAAGTGACCTATACTGAAGGGAATGATAACCGCTGATAACACCCTTGACAGGTGGTTCTGCTCTGAAAATTAGTTAGGTATCAATATTGTCAGCAACACATTTAAGATAAAAGTACTTAAAGTTTTATAAGAACACTGTGTGTTTTATCTAAACTGTTCATAATATTTGTACTATATGTGCTACTTGGAGTACCTGAGTGAAGTTCAAGTATCTCTGGATTGTTTTTTTAAGGCAGTATTTTAA
Organism: Serranus cabrilla; assembly: GCA_903364295.1. Classification (NCBI taxonomy): domain Eukaryota; kingdom Metazoa; phylum Chordata; class Actinopteri; order Perciformes; family Serranidae; genus Serranus; species Serranus cabrilla. The sequence continues at coordinate 471,228 of CAFUXE010000032.1, read as the reverse complement.
CATTTACTAGCTCGTATCTTCTCCCTCCTTGCCTTTCGTTTCTGCATTTCTTTGCACATTACCAGGCGAAGCACCACCAAGCTCCTCCGCCATGAAGACAGTTTAAAGGTTAACCTAATGGTGGATGGTGATTATTGCAAGTATTGAACCCTGAGAGATCTTTGATAATGTAATACTGGATATTGTGTGACCTGGGAGATTGTGTGATGTCTTGGGTTTCATCTAGTTACACTTATGCATTTTAATAGGGCAATATATGGTAACCTCTTCAATACAAATCAGCGGGCAAATATCCTTTTTATTGTATTTAATATGCTATAAATGTCCAGCTAAGGAGTGCGCAGCAGGCTGTGGAGGAAACAATGAATAAACTACAAGTTCATAACCACAGAGAGTGATACCAAAAGTACATTTTTTGGGTCGTTTCCCTTAAAGAGTTTCAAAATTAAAGGCCTTGTCTTAATGTTGCTGCTTGTTTTCATGGAAAATGAGCCAAAAACAGTGAATTCTTTTTGTTTTGCATCTCCATTGCTCCACAGAGACTGAACACACAGAGTTTTCTGATTGGAAATATTTGGTGCTCCTCTTCTAAAAGAAATATGTGTCCCAGGAATTGCTCGAAAACAGAACCAATTTCATGCTGTTTTAACACTCGGAAAATCATTTAAATTCAGGAACACAAAGCCGATCCCAGACTGCTTCAGTCAGATGAAGGCCATTATGAGTCTAGGATTAATTTAACTGTATATGGTATTGACATGAAACCTTCTGTGTAACACAAACAGATCACAACAGATTCAGCGTCTCTCTCCGAGGCATACCAATTTGATGGTTTTGCTGTTATGTTTGAATCCTATAATTGCACCTCAGAGAATTCGCTTTAACTACAATGCCTCACTAAAGTCAGCACAGGTATATATTCAGCACATTAAACAGTAACTTGGCAGGCGGAAAATGAGGCTTTATTAAGTAATGACCACAGTCCTCTTAACTTTAACCAAGTGTTTAAGATAATGACATTTTAGCAGTCTAGTTTTACCCTAATTGACTCCATTGTGTATAAAACGGACGTTGCATGACAAAGGGACATGGGAACAAGTTGTCTACACCGTGGTTCTTTCTTTGCTTTCCACTAATGACAAAGCCCATCACACGAGTAATTGACAGCTGGGATGTGCTTTCAGGCAACAGTAAGACCCTCTCAAAGTCTCAGTGATCTGGATCAGAGCTGCGCCAGGTGCGCCTCACTTTTAAGGAGTTCAGTGTGATCACTGCGAGGCTGGTCTAAGACCTCTCCATTCACTGCCCACATCTCCGAGTTCCTTCAGTGATTCTAATCCGGGGTTCTGCTCTTTCATTGCTGTTCCCTCACTTTCAAAATTAGCCGAGCCAACCTGAGCAAAGTCGGTCGAACTAAAATGGGGAAGAAGAAGAAGTTCTTGCAACAGACGAAGTGCCACAAAAGACAAGCACAGATGTGTTGTTGTATTAGAAAAATATCATATTTCTTCAACCTTCAGGAAAAATGGACTTGACAGGGCGGTTTATACGGCATAATAACACCCTCTCCCCACAGAAAATGGCTAACGTAAGTACAAAGTCAGACTGGGTTATTAAGTAAAAGGAGAGAGCAATTCAGTTTAATTATTAAACCAGAAAATTGCCTGAGTTTACCTGTGTTTTCCCTGGATGACAAGCATTGGTTTTTTTTTATACTTTCCTTCTTAAATCACCATTTGCAATAACAACTTCAAAGTTTTGCAGAATATATTACAAGCATTCTGCCTGGCAATAAGGCTGCATGATATTTCCCCATGCATACCGTCCCTGCACATATGTCATCGTAAACATTTCAAATGGTTTTCTGCAATCACTTTGGATCACACTGGATCTGGGGTTTCTTTTAGTCGTGCACTGCTTGACATGCAAAGCAAACCCGTAACCTCCCAGCTTTGCAGCCATAGTGACTGTGACACTCACTCTGTCACTCCACAGAATAGCCTCCCTAAAAGGCACAGCAAGTGGTGATTATGTAAGGTGGAAAGTTGGTTCGAAATGAATCATATCCCTCAGCCCGGCCCAATGGAACAAATTCAATCTCCCCAAAAGTGCAAGCACTGTCTGTCGAGCAAGGCACCTATGCACTTAAACTTATTTTAAGCATTTTGATTGCTATTTGTCGATGCTTTAGATTCTAATCCCTCTGCAGGGCCACCAGAGACTGACTGTTGGAGGCTGTGGGCAGCATTAAAAAGGTCCCCAGGACAATGATTTATATCAGAGCAGTGCATTTGTAAAAGCCAAAGCTGAATTGACAAAATCCCCTGTAGTGTGTTCAAGGTCACAGTAAAGAGGTACACCGTGTCTACAGTACATTACATTTAGTGTTCAATTCATTCCATATTAAGTACTAACATTCATGATTGACAAAATACTTTTTATATGAAGTCCAGCATTCAAACCAACCCAGGACTTTACACCAGGAGAGCGGTGTTCACATCCTGTTGTTGGAAGTATTGTCCGAGGTCATGTTTTTGTTGACAGCGATTGTCACTGCGATGTGTCACCCATCCCAATGAGGAACAATGGACAACAAGAGTTCTTGAAACACAGCTTTGTGTGGAATTTTACTGAAAAGGTTCCCCAAACACCATCAGGTTGACAGAATACCATCAGGGAAATGATTAAACGGCTCTGCCTCGTTTTCTGTCCTGCTTATTTTATACTGTAAGCCTTGTGCGTCTTTAACTCTTTGGGGATTGGCTTCCACGCTCTTAACCTCCTGTCTTTGTTCTCATCGGTACTTTCGGGGGTTTGAAAATTACGAAAACTTTCCATGGCAATCAACGAGAATTTTGTAGGAATAAACCAGGAATTTACCTAATTGAAAGTTGGTTCTTTACAGGGAACTCAAATATAGTTAGGAAATCTTGACTAAAACAACTGGATTTCATGCAAGCACACTTTGATATACATGCTATTCCTCAATCACATGCACATAAGCTGCTGAGGCCACGCCCCCTGCATGCACTGTGCATTCCTCCTGTTATCATGATGCTAACTGCCTCAAATGAGATGGTGTTATTTCTAATGGAAAATTTCTGGAAATTTACCGGAACTTTTCCAATCCTTTGTTACCCTATTTACAGGAACACCGATGATTTTGTGCACTTTTTGTCGAGTTTTTCTCCTTTAAGTCACATCTTGTGGCCTTCATGAGCACATGGAGTTTGCACCGTTGCTTCAGTTCTTATATTAACCATGTCATATTTTATATAGAGCCAAATGTTGTCAAATTATCCACAGACGAGGTTGTCAAGTTGTGACTGAAGGCTCCATGAGGTTTTCAATAAGTTGACTTTGAGGATCACATACAGTTACCTTATAATACTATATATTATATACTATAATACTATTTCTTTTTTTTTATACGACAGAACAGGTCGTGTGTCAGTAACACTAATTACGACACGTATGTATTGCGGCCCGCAGTACTTTCAATATCACGCAGGTAATTTTACATACACGCACAGTTCGAGGTTGTAAAAAAGCTGCAATTTCAGTTAATTTATTCTACAAAACCACTGACCTAGGTTTAAGGCAAAAAACGTTTTGGTTCACTGTCTGTTCAACCAATCCATCACCGCTCCTCCACCAGCAGTGTTTACACTTTTGAGGGGAGACCAGTCTGTATTTTTAACAGGCCATGATGCTTCTGTCATTTCTGTTTTCTTCTCACCAATTTGATTTATTTATTGTGCACTGAATCATGAAAGTAAACCACAGCTCCGAATCTGTTGTTGATAATGAGTTGGTAAGGGGAGAAATGTAATTGGTCAATAAACCTGCTGCTTCTTCATTCTGGTATCAGTAGGAGGCATAAGTTACATAAAAATTATCTCGTATAATAATAAAGAATGTTAATGTCTGAACCAAATTTGGACTCTATTGGAATGCTTTGCTGAGTACACTTTTCATTGCAAATGAGCAGTTTGGGCTAATGATTCTGTTACATTATGTCCTGATATGAAGCAATTCTGGCTCCGCTGCAATACTTTATGCTGGTTAAACTCTGTATATTGGACAATGGCTCTGCAGTGCTCTGTTATTACAGAGATGAGCCCTCCAACTTAGCTTATTTCCATCCAAATGTCAGCTTTGATTAATCACCTTAGTGAGAGCCCTCCACCATCTCATGCATCTGCCAAGACCCAGCACCAGCACACAGCACACCGGCAGACTCTCAAACAGGCCGCGTCTCCTGGCAGGTTCAAGATGGAGGAATTACAGCACGGGCTGCAGTACAGTGAGAGGATATTGGAAGAATGTCACCAAAGTTCCATCAAATAAGGATAATTTCTGCGTTCACATCAAAGGATCTGAGGCTCCATTGAATTAGTAAAAGTCATAGTATTTCCTCAGATTGATTGACACTTCCGTCATATGTCGTGTCCCAATATCTGCTTATCGTCTTTCTATCAAATTACAAATTGAAAAATCGGAATTATCGCGAGTCATTTTTCTCCCCTCTCTGGTAAAAAGCGCTTTGATTGAGGACATCTCGACAGCTGAAAGATTTTATTAAGCAGGTTAATTTCCTTGCAATATTTCCAACACCCATTATTAATGGAAATAAAGTGATAAACAATAGAAGTGAGGCATGAAGACACTCAGTCTGTCAAGCTTGTCTTTCAAAAATGATTTGTTTCTAAATTACCTGCCACATTATGATTGCATTTTATTACTGATGACTGATATGGAAACAAAGATTATAATCTCATTACTCAGCGAGGTTGCTCATTTAGAAAATATTATCCAATTTGGATGAAGATAAAAGTTATTCAGAAACTTTTTCCCCCCGAACGAACTTTCTGCAGATCTCAGGAGTGTACTTTCTCAACTTGAAAAATCCAATTCCTTTATTTCTCTCTTTCGCTCTTTTTCAATATGGTGAGTCAAAGTTGAACACCAACAGTTGATAAAGTTGAACCAGAAGGTTGGTGGATGTTTTCTCTTCCAAATGAATTTGATTAACTCTCTGTCTTTTTTGACTGCTGTAAGTCAGATGTCAGCGATTGCTTCTTCTTTCTTAAAGTGCAATATTATCATATCTAAGAAGAAAAAACAACAATAGCCAGAGCAACAAAAATACTCCTAAAAAGAAGCTGTGATTATCCTCTAAAGAAGGATAATATTTGTCTGTCTGTCCAACACTAAATTACTATGATTCCTACGTGGAACAATATCACTGATGAGCTTCAAGCTTTACAACTTGACTGTGCAGTTTGACCTTTTGTGCTCCCTGCCTGCGTTTGATTACAGGAATCCCCGGTTTCATTTTGTGTTGTATCCGAGTTCACCTTTTACACCCGCGCCTCTGTCCCCATCTCAACTCTGAAACACATCAGCGTTCGTATTCGCAGTAAGATTAAATCTACAGCCTTTTAGGGCGACGATTGGCCTCAAGTGAGTGTCTACAATTACATATGGGTGTAAGAGTCTGTAGGCTTTAGGCTATTCAAGGTAAATGACTTTTTTTTTCTAACCGAGGAACTTTGTGTCTAAATAAGATTCTGCTGTGAATGAAATGTTCTCTCATCTCTGCAGAACTCTCTGCGGAGCCTCCGACGTTCTCCCTGGTCATTGTGTACAGATGGTACACTGGTTATGTTAAAGAATAAAAGTATAGTGTGGTAATCATACCTACCTAAGAGGGTCTTATACATTCACAGGTAATTGTAGAGCTAATTATTGTCGCCTCTAACAGATGGTGCAATAGAGTAGAAGCTGATTAAGAAAATCCCCTGGCAAAGTTCCTGGATTGCTCCTTTTTTTTTTTTTTGAATTACAGAATGTCTCAGCCACCCAAGTTTTGTGGGTGTTCATTCGCTGCTTTGCAATAATAATAACCAGTGAATGATAAAGCCATTAAAATAGATGGAGTACACAAAATTGAAACACTAATGAAACTCTGGTTAACATCAGTACGGTGGAAACACAAACACTCAGCGTGTAAATGCTTAAGTGCTGAGTACTTTAAATTTACCTCAGTCCACACTGCACTTCAAGAAGAGCTTGTGTGAGCGTGTGTGTGTGTGTGTGTGTAAATATATATAGGAGCAGAGAATTAATCGTCTGTCTTTTTCCGCATTAACAAAAAACAATTCTTCCTTTAGCTTTATCGCCTATGATGAAAGACCAGGGAACATACGGCCCCTTTGAGTTAGCGCTTCATTTGTTTCTCTGCTATACAGCCACCTTATATATAGCACTGAATATATATGGAAATATTTCACAGATATTTGACCTGACTGTGTGTGCAGCTCTGTGTGTGTGTAGGCTGACATACAGACCACCACAGTAACAACAGCAGAAACACATCAAGTGGAACTACAGGAAATTATTTGTACATTTAGTGTTCTGTCATGTGTGTCAGCAGCGTAATGGTGTGTTCTAATGTGAACACTTAATGAAGGCACGGCACACACTGTGAAGCCATGTTACACGGAGCTGTGAAAGGGGAATTCAGCCATTTATTTTCATCATTTAACTAGAAAACAGTCGAGAAAAGATCAGTGCTTTATTTAATTTAATGTATTTTCTACCACCAATCTTGTAAAAAATATAAGAAGAAAATAAACTATTTTTTCTTTACTTTAAAGCCCCCCTGCAGAAAAGTATTTAAAAATAATCTGCTATGGATAATGTTAGGATATCATTTCTGGATTTTTTGTAATGGGAAGAATCACTTTCTCCCTGAAGCTTCAAGTAAATAAATTTGAGGACATTTGGCAGAATTGTGTGTATATTTTGAACCCAACAGATATAATCAGCGGATATCAAAGGCCTGTAGGTATCGTGTACATGCTGGCAACCTTTCACACAGTCATTTAATCTTTAATTTTTCATAAAAGAATATTGATTAGAGAATCTTTGCTCAGACCTTAACCACAGGGATGAAAATACTCATAAAGGTAAGTCTTTGATTTTTATTCACTCACTCAGCTGTACACACACAGGCCACAGCTCCACATGGTGTATGTATAGCAGGGCTTCTTCCTGGTGGAAATTTTACTACTTTTAGTACTTAGTTGTGTGTGCATGGTGTTTTGTACGTCAGTGGATGCTTTCAAATGGATGTTTTGGGCATATTCACCTTCATTTTCACTCCTGAAAGTGTTTTATATAACTGGATTAAAACCACTTAGAGGACACTTTTTGTTTCCAAAGCCATACACATGCAGCCATGCATGCCCCGTGTAGTGGTCTCACTGCATCCCTACATCTCTGCAATTAATCTGTCGAGGAAAGTGTTATCGTGACACATAGGAATGATAGCAAAAATAAGACTCAGGCTGTAAAACAACAGAACTTTCCTTTGCTCAGGTAATGCTGTGATAAAAAGCTTTCAAACAGCTCCAAAGAGCACTAGAAGTTACTTTTTAATTACAGTGAAACAATACACCCCCATGCCTGCTTTCTGCTTATCTCTTCTCTGGACTCTGTGATTTTGAAAATGCCTTTAAGATTTAATGGACTGTGGTGGTACAGAGCTTTAAAATGATCCATTAATGGAAACCAAAGACATTTTGTCTCCTTTGTCAAAAGTGACAGTGCAAGCTGCAACATAATAATTCTTCAGGGGGAAAAAAGAACACAATAACTCCAGATTTCCCCTCCCCATGTTCTGCTCTTGAATATTAAAGTCTGCCTTTCAGAACATGCTGAACATTGTATGCAGATAAAAGAGGGACAACTCTCTTCAAAACAAGAGTTGTGCTTCCATCGACTGGCAACATAAGAGGAATACGAGCACTAAAAGAACATCTGCTGATGCTGTGTGAGTGCACATTGATGTCACAGTCCTCTCTGCGCTTAAAGTCCCAAAATACCTCAGAAACTCTCAGAGGCCCAGATCAATCAAGCCACCAAAGTGCCCAAATGTTTGACACATCCCCATCCAGTCCTGCTTTTCTAACTGTGTTCCAGCTGAGCGGCATGTAAATGTTTAAAGCCCTCACGTCTAAAATATCTGCAGCACTTCCCACTTTATGATCTGAGGATGTTGTTAAACTTCTCAATTAGCTTCTAATTAAGACTCCTGTGAAGCGGCTGAGGCAGGATGGAGAAGTAGGTCAACCAAAAAGCATCACAGCCTGGTTGGACTCAGTGGATGAACCAATTAAAAAGTTTAGGTTAAGGAAGCACTTAATTCTGAGAGACAATAACCTCCGGGGTTGTGTCATTCGACTCAAGTCGTATCCAGTGATACGGTTTCAGGTGAATGAAAAGATACACATGTTAAAGAAGTCGACACATGAGCACTGAAGGTGGGATGCTCCTGCTTCACCGCGTACATGCACACCACATGCACAGTCTGCTATTCTCTGCTTTGGCATTAAAGATTCTGAACTGGAAAAAAAATCAGCTCGGGCTGGGAATAACATGCAGAGATTAAGATTAATTACTTTATTAATCCCACAATGGGGAAATTCCACCTCTGCATTTAACCCACACACAAGTGAACACACCATGCGAGGAGCAGTGGGCAGCACATTTCTGCGCACACAGGGAGCTGTGTGTGTGTGCTCTTCGGTCCTTGACCTGTAAATCTTGGAACCCGAACCAGCGAGCCTCCAGTTACAAGCCTGATTCCTACAAGAATGGCTGCGCACAGTTTTCACCTCTGACATGACAAGCAAACATAAGATAACAGCAACATGCTCCCACTGTCGAGCTAATGGTTGCTACTCTGCACTGTGCACAACACGGGACGGGCTTCCAGGAGGATCAGCATGCACAGGAACGTAGTTGAACTACTACTACGTTGAACGTAGTTCAAAGTAGTAATGGGGGTTAGTTCGCTTCGTGGTTATCTCATATTCATCGGGGCGATCTGGATTCCACGGGAGAGCACCGCACATCAGCAGGAAAGGTATCCATCCAACATTATCAACAGGAAATGATGAGCAGTGATGAGTTGCTAGTGACTAAGCAGCCAGACATCAACACAAAGGAAGGGCCAACCAAGAAAAAAGCAAGAAATCACAGTGTGTCCCTGTCAGTCTCTGCTGCATTTCAGCACCATGGACAGCGCCATGTCTACACTCAAAGGTCTTACAGTTATTATACCAAGCTATGGAGCCACCAAAAAGAATTAAATGGTAAACTGTGATTCCAAACACTAAAATGATTATTCTGGGGGGTTGCAACTTTAAAAAAGGTTGAGAACTACTGATGTATGTGATGCTGGGTTCGTATGGACGAGGAAGGAAGTCGCTAAGAGGCTAATTGGGCTCCAACCTGTTCCAACAAATCCATACTAAAGTCCAAAGATATATTTAAACTGTCTTATTATATAAACAAAAAAATGGAACTGACAAGCAGTTATACGAACAGGATATTTCAAACAGTCGTAACAGAAAAACAGACGGCAAAATTTGAGACAAAAAGACGTTCAAAAAAGACGACAAAAAGACGGTCTTCAGAAAATATTGGAGCCTCAATCACCCTCTTTGTTCACCTCCCACCATACAACTGAATAAAACTGAAACATAAACAACACAGGCTGAATACACATTTTGGCTCCTACACACAGGGCAGCTAGTGGGCAACAATCCCATGGCACATGTTTCAACAAGAGTTTATGTGATCATGTTTACTGTCTCCATATTACTTTTTAAACCTCTTATTCAAATGATACACATTGTGTCACTTTTTTGTATGTTTAAATAGCCGTAATGTTGAAAATATTACACTAAAGAAGTGATTCTTCAACTGAAAAACACTTTTCTAAGCCCCAGACCCGATCATGCAGCTTCAACCAGCATGTCCTCAAATCTGAAACAGAACACACACAATACAAATCTCTTGTCTCTCATATAACCGGTTGCCATATTTTCTCTTGTGCATTTTGACAGCTGAAAAAAAAAAGAAGAAAATTTAAATTTTCCCCGGAGCAGCAGTGCGGCAAGAATCCAAAGTTACAAGCAGTGTCTCTATAAGAAAAGTGGTATTTCTGTAATGGCTACATCTGTACTGCCAGCCCTTGTATTGAGAAAGAAAAAGCATCAATAATCATGTTTTCTCTCTGTGTGTTGTGTGGTCGGGGGGGCTCTCTTATTTTGTTTGTGTTGTGTTCTCAGAAGAGCCCCAAGAGACAGGGACCAGAGCAGTGGGATCTGCTATTCCATATTTCAGATCATACAAAGTGACAGGGCAAACATCTTGCTGCAGTGTGCACACCAATATGCACAGCCTTGGATAACTGCATCTTAAGTGAAATGCCAAAATGTTACAGAAAGATACATTGGAGGTCACGGTAAAGTATTGCCCTCTTTTTTTCAGAGTGTATTGTATATATCATGCTATGATATGGGTTCTGACTCTCATAAATCATTCGCGACAAAATTATTCTCCTTGGAGACTGGCAGCGGGTGATACTCTTTCTCTAACACACACTCACACACACAGACAAATAAACTCTCACTGCTAAAAGCTGAACTGAAATGTGGTTGCCTATAACGCGCGTTTATTTCCAGATGAAGAAGATGTGGTCATGGTCAAATGTCAAGTGGGTTAAGTAGATATTAAACACGAGAACTGTTAGAAGAGCTGAAAGGCAGCATTGAGTGTAGAAAATCCGAACTTTTTCAGTTGATTTATCTTGTGTTTTTGTTAAGTTGCATTTTTGCCACACACTCATACAAATGAAATGAACAATGTGTTGGCTGTGCTGTGGAAAAGAGCCGCGCGCCACATTCTTGGTCGAGATGAATTGTCGTGGCTGGAAAAAGACAGCGAGGGTCCAAGGTGTTGTACCTGCTAGTGTTTGTGCATGTGTGTGTGGAGTGAATCAGAGAGGGAGAGAATAACAGCAGCAAGGTCTGTGTTGGTGCACCACAAATTAAATCTGTCTTCATAGCTCTGCTGATTGGTTATTATAACTTTTTTGGATGAAAGGTAGAGAAACTGGAGAGAAATATTCATGTCTACTTGGGGAAAATATGCAGGAAAGCGTTCGGTCTTTACCCAGCCTGCCTGTACGTGTTCATTAGATTGAGCAGATTTGCTAGTTAAACTCTGACCTAATGTTCTTACTGTAGATGAGCACCCACATAATTTCCCAATTCAGGCAGGGGCCAAGAGTATCAAAATGTCCTCATTTTCTCAATATATCTCCAGTGCAACTTTGAATATAAGGAGCGTTAGAAAATGTGATATATGTGGTTTTGTTTTACTTTTCTGATCAGCCAAATGAGATTTTTCTAAAGCAAACCAACTGAAAACACACAATGTGGCAAATGATGAGGCCACCACCTTCATTCATTACTACAAATTGTGGCAAATCACTAAATCAGACCATGAGGGCATTGTCGGCAGCGAGGGGCAGGCAATAAATAAAAAAATTAGTGAACTTTGATCCAGAGGTGGTGGAAAGTCGCTGTGTGGCAACTATTCAATTTTGACACATGCTGCCTTTTTTCTAAAATCACTGAATCAGGTTATTTTTTAAAGTCTCCCCTCAAAAACGACAATAACGGGCCGTCCTGCTGACGTCGTAGGAATGATTGATGGTGATGCTGAGTTTAAAGGGCAGATATCAAACTTGGGGCTGATGGGTCGAACAAACGGCGGACTTTCACCCTGGAGAACAGGGTTGGTGTCCCATGTGAGAATAAAAGACTCTTTAGGTAACTTAGGTTTTATACCTGACTTAGTCACATCACCCTCGTAACTGCTTAACTTCCAGCATTTACGTACATTTATTTACTTTTTACTGGTTTTATTGACAGACGGTCTATTCTGTCGTTTAGCTTTGAGATCGTGTTGCTTTTATACTGTACTTTGTTGAACACCCTAACCTAACTCATTATCACAACATCAATTTTTAAATAAAAGTAAATAATACAACCAAAATGCTGTCATTAATTATGTTGATCTTAATAGTGTTTTCAAAATCTGGTTCTTTAAATCTTCAAAACTGTTTCTTTGCTCCAAAAAATGACCTATTAAAACATGTTATTCAATTAAAACAAGCCAAAGAGGAAAACTTTGATCTTCTCTAAAGTTTTTTAATAAGGAAGAGATCAGAGCACCTCATTAATTCATGAAATATAATTGTAAAAATGTATGACATGAAAATATGTTTGGGTTATTTTATGTAAACCACAGCCGGAGTTAGAGTTCAATTAGTTTCATATTTTCTTCTGTGGTTTATTTAACCAAAACCACATTGTTCAAAATAAAAACACATACAGTGCCAGTAGAAATGCTGGTGAAATACTGAGCAGAGTCTGTTTATGAGGGTTGCAGGGAAAAGCCAAAGAACAGACTGCACTTTGTGCCGCGCCTCTTTGAGCAAGTGGGCGACACAAGCTGAAATCTTGCTAATCCTCGACACAATCCTTCACTGCACTGCTTGTTACTGACATACCCTGTACCTCACCTTTCCCCCTCCTTAGCTGCAACCAATTCCACGGTAAGTACCAAATTGGCACAGGTGAGGAAAACTAAAAACCCATGACAACAGGTCCTGCCATCCACCATATGCCATTGGATTTTGTTTTCAAAGACATTTTTTCTAAACAGTAAGTGAAAAGGATTTGATTTGAGTTTGTAAAATGACTCAGGATTATGTTAAAATACAGAATCGGTCTAATTATGCATCTTTGTCTGTTTATTTTATCTAATAATATCATTAAGCCAAGGAAAAATCTAGTTATGGTGCGAGTAATGGGACAGACTGCTGAGCCAGATATGGCAGTTGTGCACAGTGTAGCTGTGAAGTCCCCTGTTGTGTGATTTGGCCCAAGCAGTTTACAACACATGAGTGAAACCACTATGGGCCAGCATGGGGCTGTCTCTGGGCCTGCAGCTCGCCTAAAAGCAGGAAACCCACAGTCATGCCTTCCAGGGCCAGAGCTGGCTCATAATGGGAGGAATAGCTGTGAGGCCAGAGGGCACAATTCCAACTGTTTCTTTTTCTCCCTCTTCTTTTTTATTAAGTCTCCTTTGCAGGTTGCTTTAGTAGCGAATGTGGAGACTCCTGGGCACCCAAATCTAGGAGGCCCACCACACCCTGCACTGCATTCAAACACTGCAATCCAGTAGTCCGAGATTACTTCTAGGCTGCAGATCTTTAGCGTACTATAAATTGGAAACACCTGCATCTTATACAGGATTTACACTGACAGGCTACAGTCTATGATCCAACCTGAAGGACTACATAAACAACTGTAGATACCTGTCTACAGGATTTATACCACCATGGCAACAACACTCTTCAGGGTCCAGTCGGGACAACCTCAAACTAGCAAACAATGTGCAATAAAACTGTCCTGTCTGCTCCAGGACAGCTTTATGTTTAAAAAACATTATTAACAGCTTAATGTTTTCCAAAAACTAGCCACTAATTATAAATTCTATCATGAAAATCTTTCAAATTAAACTCTAACTAAAATGTATTACTTGAGGCATAGAATAGACAAATAGAGACAGACCTACGCAGAATACTGAGCAGCTATATGTAACACCTGATAGGTCAGTTTAGGAACAGAGGGCAGGTTGCAGAAACAGCGAAGAAGAAGATGCTGCTCCACGTGACAGGAAGCCAACCAGCTTTAGTTTGTTTTGGGCACTCCTCCACCCCTGTTCTTAGCCTGTTCAAGAGGGTCTTAAAACCCGGTTCTCCGGTTAAAAACCAACCACCGTGTCCTCTCATCCTGCTAGCTAGCCCCGCTACAACTAGCTACAACTGTAAACAAATGTAAACGTCTATTTACTCCTGTTAAATTCCAAAAACAAACCAAAGTTAACTACTTGGAGCAAAGACAGATAACCCACAGTGTTTACATTGCATGCAGCAGCTTTTATGAAATATCTGAAGTTGCTATCAGAGCAGCTGGAACAGTGACAGCACGTCAATCAGTCATAAAAAAAAACCCAACACTGCGACGAAAGAAAACATGGACTCACCTGATGCACCTGTCTTCTTTCAGCACTTTCTCCTCGAAAAGCAGCTCCATCACATCATTAAAGTCCAGTTCAAGCTGTATTCCCAGTATGACAGAGTTATCCTTTGTCCCAGTTCAGTTATAATCCGAGCCGAGCCGGGAGCCCGGAATGACGCTCAGCGCTCACCTGAGACGTTTGTCACCGGTAAAGGTTTTTTTTGCCCTAAATCTTCATTTATTTCAAATAAAACTTTATTTAAACGTGTTTTCACAACAGAATAGTGATATTACTTAAACTTTTATTAGAGTGGATAAACGTTTATCATTTTTTATAGTTTTAATAGATTCAAAGAATATTTTTAATGTGTCACCTGACCGCTCAACGTCATCATCGTGATGGGCACAGCAACGTATTTCAACACACACATATGTACACACACACACACACCAACACACACACGCGTAGTTATCTAAGACAAATCTTGGTTTAAAAATATATATAATTCTTTAATTAAGGAGTTTATTATAGATGAGCTTTAAAAATAAAATAAATAAATTGGTAGAAATGTATGTAAATCAGCATCCGTAATGAATTTTTTCAACATTTTCTCTTCCATTGTTATTACAAAAACATTTTATGTTCCATCAGAAAGAAAAATTGATATCTGGGCCAGAAAATCCAGGTGAAAGTAGATATCTATATGCACTGTTTAGTTATATTTTATTTTTGCAGAACATTTTGTTTTTATAAGCCAGTAAGTGCTGAAATGATGGAGTGGGCAGGCAATTTCAATGAGTGTTTTTATGTTTGTTGAGTCAAATATTGAAAAATAAACATCTTAAACATCCAAATATGTGCACACCAGTGGGAGATGAATGTCAACCTGCCACTGCGGGTCAGAATGTAAATGAATCAGTGTGTCGGGCCTGTATGGAAATTGAGATTGAAAAAAACATAATAACAACAAAAACAAGTAGGAAATGATACACCTCTGTAAAATAAAATTGAACAAGGACCATCAATTATTAATAATTTCCAAAAAAACGCACAAGCTATTTAAAATATTTCCCTTTCTTACACACTGAGCTCCAGGAAACTATTGGAAATGATCTGGTCATTTGTTTCCAGTAGGAAAAATATCCTCCCAGCCGAGCAGAGAATAGGTCAGAGCCCTGAGAGGGAGATTGGATCTAAATTGCTCCAATCTTAGCGTGAGATAGCAGCAGCGGCACCCCCACTGCTGCTCCGCTGCACGGCTCCACATCTCCGCACAATCACAGGTGCAGTAATGAGAGGGCCACAGGTTCGCTCTTCATTATTTAGTCTTTTAAAATGTTGCCCTTTGGCATGCCTTTTACGAGAACAGTTGCCCCCCAAAACAGCAGCAGGGCCCTCCAGAGCCTCTTAATCAGCCACGGGTGTTGTTGAGGTTAATCTGTATTGTTCATGGCGAATGAGAAGAGGGGCGGGTCTCCCCTGATCCCCTCCATGTGCCGATAGCTGCTTCCTAACAGGCAGCAAACATCCCGTGGCACGTCTTGTTTACGTAGCCCTACAGAGGGACTCTGTTGTTGTGCTTGTGTCATGGACACAGAGATAACCTCACTCCAACAAGGAGTTTAATTGCTTGCCCCCTATGTTGGCAGGATCAGACGAGAGGAGGAGGAGGAGGAGGTAAGAGCTGTGCAATCTCTCTCATGAGGCTAACTCCATCTGTAAGACCACTGATATGACCATAATACAACAAATATGTACTGGAATTATTTTTGAAGGGAATGAATATCAACTGATTCCAGTATAAGCAGGGTGGAAGGTTTAAGGATGCATCCCCTGGACTGACCAATTTCCCTGCCAGTTCTGCTCCTGCAAACTTTTTAACAGCTTTATAGGTTGTAACACATGATTTCATATGATTTTTAAAAATGTAATTCACTCCCACAGCAAGAAACTAATGGAGGGCTCGGAGTCACCTTGTTTCAGGGAGCAGGTCATGCAGTAAATAATGTGGGTGGTGCTGATCCCTGACCACCTGCCATGGTTCGAATTCCATTTTTAAATAATTATTCTCACCTCTTTTGGAGTATTAGATAACTATGGTAACACAGTAACATGAGGGGCCAAAAGTGAGGACAGCCACGGGGAAGCCTCGAGGTGAACTCGGTGCAACTTTCTGCAATTCACAGCGTGTTTAAGCATTGCTGCTGCAGAGGTTAAACTGGATGTGCAATCAAGTTTAATTAGTCAACCTTTACAAAGGCAGGGATTCAGAGTTTAGCGATCTTTGTTCAAAGTCAGTAAAACAAGCTCTGCTTAATGTGTTCTCATGAAAGATTCATATGATTTCCCACAAAAACTTTTGTATGATATCCTAACCCTGCCTCACCCATCTGCATACAAATAACACAACTTTAAATTATGTGCAATGTATACACTAAAAAAAAAAACATTTCCTTCTGTGCAATATTTTAAAAATAGCAACCCTACCGGTTGCAGGACATTGTAAGGTTTGCTGTTGTAAATAAGAAAAGGTTGAAGTTTCATTGAATTATTGCTGCAAAACCACTTCTCTAAGGATAGGGCAAAAGTTTCTGGTTATGTGTTATAAAAGATGTTATAAAAAGTAAATAAATGCATGTAAATGCTGGAAGTGATGCAGTTACAAGGACAATGTGGCACAGGAAGTGACATTTACGTAAAAATGTGATGCACAAAAGTTTGTTTAACCCTCCTGCCCGCCCTTAACACAACGTTTGTGCTTTATTCTCTTCTACAGAATCATTCATAATAACTGCAGCTGATAGGGGAAGCAAATAACTCCAAGTATAAACATGGCATATCATACCCAAAAGTATATTTTTCCATATGCATTGCACATAACTTGAAGGTCTGCAGTCATGTTATTTGTTGCTGTCTGTTGCACACATAAAAAATTCTAGTTTACCTATCTAAACCAAAATCAGCATGCTGATGGTTTCTCGCTAACATGCTGTTTGACATCACACACCATTTGATAGAGCAGCAGCCTCCCAGTCTGACAGAGTTCCCCATTTACTCCACCAGGGTTCTAAATTGGGATGTGAGTTCAATCAATAGCACCCAGCAGCCCTGGAAATCTGCTCAGCTGGAGAGTCGAGGAGCTGCTTCCACTGCTGGAGAACACTGGGTGTGCTGGTCCCTCAGACACACAAAGGCCAAACAGATTCCCTCGCACCCTCTGGAAACATCCGGTGGCTTTAAATCTCAGGGTCACCAGCAGTTGGTGGTAAAGCTGCATGTCTTACGCTGCCATGTTCGACAGCTGGTCCAATCTTCCAGTTCAGCTGCATCACATTTTCCTTAGTGAAGCGATATCTTGAGAGAATTTTCAACAGTGACATGAAACTCAAACTAAACAAGGAATAACCGAGCAGGTTTTAGGTTGAAGTGATTACTGGATAATATTTTAATTTGGAGTTTAATATTTCAGTCCAACTCAATTCAATTTAATCAAATTTTAGAGGAAAAACTAACCTAATGTCTAGAGGATTACATTTAATCCATTTTATATTATTTTAAGATACTTTTAAAGTTTGCTGCAGTATAATTTAAAGTTAAACCCTGAATTAATTGGGTGTAAAAAATCATCTTTGTTGGTGCAACGCAGCACATTAAATCCTAATATGAAAATATGATGAGTAATCATTGAAATAAGCACAAAGAAATACACTCATCACACCGTTTTTCCATTTATGTGTTTATTTATTAGTGAGAAAATGCCAAATGTATTATGTGCTTTATATTTTGGAGGCACTGTGTTATTGTAAAGCAGCGCAGCAAAGGTCAGCTGTGGTGAAAAGGCAGGAATCTGGTTCACCGTTAAATGGAAATATAAATTATTGATATGACTGTAATTGGAATGAAACTGCAGTACACACGCAGCATTCACATTTAATCAAACATAATGATATTTTTATTTAAAGAATAATCATGAAAACCAAAAAACTGAGCTCACAAGCATTTGTAAAGCATGCTTTCCTGTGCAAGTTCACTGAGAACTCATTTGTTGAACGTCATTAGCTCACTATGTTCACCTCCCCATGCAAATAGAGTGCATTAATCATCGCTGTGTTTTGCATAAAGGAGCAACCAAGTGCACACCGTTGCCTGGAATAGGTATCATGGAATACAGTGTTAGAAGATCTCAATGGAACTATTAGAGCCTCTTTTAATCATTGATTAAATTGATGGCGTGTCAGACATTTACAGTGGGCCTGAAGGACTCCCCACGGAAGACTTTCCACCAGATCAAAGCAACAAAGGTGCTGCATTCTGACAAATGTGTTTGGCTTTAGCGTGCTACTTTCTAAATGTTCATTAAAGTAAAGCTTGATGAACCCGAGCGCATACCATTATTAACATAATTATCTCATTGAAGATGGTAATTATATCTTTTTCAATATAGTCATTCCCAGTCTTATAGAATGACTAATTAAAGCCATTACTTCTTAAGTGAACAGCGTGCATCCTGTGGGACTCTTCAAGGATAGATAGCAGGAGACTGGATTTCTCTTCAAGTCTCTTTAGTTGCAATTAACATATTGCCTTTGATTACATCACTACATCGGGTCTTCCCACTCCTCTGTTGCACACAGTCTCACAGTTTTATGCTACCTGAGCATATGTCCGAGACGTGTATTTAGTATCCAATTGTGTGAGCCAAGGACGTTTCTGGAGTGCCTCACCCGGCACATAAAACCACACTTTACAGATTAGTTCTGTATTCGATGTGAAGGTTCCTTTGACACCAAAATGGCACTATTGTGGACAAATGTGTTGTAGGAATGTAAGAAATGTGAGGGGAAAGCAGGTCCAGGGGGTACAAAGAGAGTCATTATTTAGACAAATCCTTCACTGGTGGGGCCCTTTCAAACATGTCGAGGTCCTATAAAGATATCCATAATATCCACCTTTATGATGTTAAAATGTCAAAGTCTAAAGACCCTTCAGTGAAGGCTGAAGCCAAGGTGAGTGTGATCTTGAGCCGTAATGACTGAGGTTTAATAGCTGCTGCTGGCACCGCACAGCTGTGGAGCTTTTCAGGCGTCCTAGAGAATCCGAATGTCTGATTTCATGAAAATCTATAAGCTATTTATGGAGGTCATTTTATCTGCATGCGCCATCTAGTTTATTTACATTCAGTAATTACCTCTCTATATAGCAATATTCATCTTTAGTGGCAGGGTCCGCCATTACCACAATGGTTTCAAATTGCCTACCTCTGCAAGAGGGATGCACAGGCTATTATCAGTGAGGTAAAATTACACAAGAGTTCATCCAGGATGCAAAAAGAAAACACTTTAGAGTCTAAACTGTTTTCTATCTCTGTGCGTTAGATTGCATCAGTTTATTGAACAAGAATTTAGCTCATATTTCAACAACTACATCAACCATAAAAAAAAATGTAGTTATTGCTTTTCAGTGTAATTTCAAAATCAATGTATTGTCTGACAGGTTCGGTAAGGACTCTTTCAGACTGTCTTGATCTATCTCACTCGTCTTGTACAGTAAATGAGACGGTGCCGTTTCTTTGATGTAAACCTCCTGTGCTGAGGTGGAGAGGTAAACACACTCTTCCCTGAGGTTGTGAACGACTTAGCCAAACAGCAGACCAGAACTCAATGATGCCTGAAAGCATTCACCCATTAAAAACTTGCTTTTTTTCCTATTTAGTCCATTGCCACCTGGGAAAATTACATGCTCGTAAGGAAGTGATTTAAACACCAGTGAGTGGAGGCAGCGGCTTTTACAGAGTTACCTCTTACCACCTGAGTGGTCCAAAGGAGCTGCAGCAAATGAAAAAAACTCATCTCCTAAACGCACTGCAGAAACTCAATAAATCTCAAAAACATGCTAATCTGATTTGCCATCCCAGTGCTCCAGTGTGCAACGTGGTGCTGTCCAATTCAAACTGCCATCATGACAGTCTGTGAAATAGACAGGATTAGTTAATAACCATGCGCAGACAATTTTGGCTGAATGGCTCAGCCCATCCCCATTCAATTGAAGAATAAAAAAAGAACTCTATTAACAGTCAGTGGGATACACAAAATATTCATACCAATCGTTGTTTTGTGGTTTGCCCAGATTGGCGAGGTAATACCCAAACAGCACTCCTGTTTCCTGCAGGATGCGTCTTACAACCACTGTGTTAACAGATAATCAAAAGTCCAATAGTGCAGCACCTGCATCATTACCTTTGTAATTTTGTAATCTTTTATTTAGTTGTTTTGAACACTGATGGAGAAAATCCCATTTCTTCTTTTTTTTCCCCAACAGGCCAAGTGATTTAATGTGAGACGTAACAAAGAAACCCACTCAGTAACTGTGTCCTGTCTTATGTGTAGATATTCATGGTTAGGCATGCATGTAAAACTCAACTTTGTGTTTGTGCATGAAAGAGGATAAGGTGGGGCACGAGGAATGGAAATGTCACAGTTGCAAACAATGAGGTCTGACTGAATTGTGTTGCAACATATATTCCAGCATATATCTCACCCCCATTGATCGTCTTCTCAGCACCAATGGGTAGACTTGTTAGTCTTGTTGCCTGGCATGATTTGCTATTCCTACCTTCCCTGTATATCAAAGCTCTCCTTTTCTTTCTGTTTGACTTAGCAGACTCATCCTTAAGGATGTGGAGTATTGATCTGTTGTCTGATCTTTCATGGAGTGCACTCAATTCCAGACTGATAGACTCCTGTTGTATTCCCAGGGACAAACCAACTAACTGAAAAGAAACAGGAGGTGTTTGAGAAAATGCTCCGAACTGCAAGGGTCAGTAATAGTTTCATTTATTTCTTTTTTACATGCAGTAATTACTGACCTCCACATTAAATCGCTTCCAGCTCAGGCCACCATATCTCAAAAAATAACATTATTTTTATGACTTTATCACACTTGTTCTTCCTTGTTTATTGGGCCTGAAGCCAACAGCTGAAGAGAGGCATCCGGAGAATCAATTGTACATAAATTGTTCTGGACAGGTGACATGTAGAAGTTACCACAGTTGTCACAGCATGACATAGATCCCACACAGTCGTGGTTAGAGAGTGTGTGGGCTTTCTGAATTGTCTGAATGGAGACTGTGAAGAGCACTTGACTGCTCTGACATACTGATGTAATAAAGGATCCAGTGCAGTGATTATAACCCTGTCTGGAAACACTTTATATGGATTTCTAACGCAGGAAGTCTAATTTTTTCGTGTTTGATGATTCATGTAATTTGTGTTAACTGCTGTGCTGCCTCGTGCTCCGAGCTCAGCCAGTTCTCAATGCGCTGAGGGGGCGTAACCCTGTCGAAATGGTAAGCACCCATCAGCCGAGCACCACTCGCTTTTTAATGGCTGTTATCGCTCACAGTACAGTCTGTACTTAATTAAATATTTGTGATTAAAATATGCATAAAAATCAAAAGTCCAGTTCTTTCCAGCGTGTAGTTGCCAACATCAAAGAAATCATTCCAATTTAATGTTCTTCTGCTTATTGCCAAACACCTTTATATAATGTGAAGCCTTCAGAATATATATTTAGCATGTAGCTAGTCAGGAAAACTAAAGAAATTTACATCAAGCAAAGTAAAAAAAAATACAAATAAACAGCAGCAAGACTTAGGTTACGTGAACACTGCAAGTCTTGATGCTCAATTCGGATTTTTTTCTTTGGCTGTTGACATTATGTTTTAAATGTGGTCTATATCAGACTCCAATGTGAATGCTCACTGACCCAATGACCCCGCAGAGGAACAATAACAAAGATGCTGTGTGCAGAGTAAACATGGAGGCGGCTGAAGACATATTTTCTCTCATGGATGGCCAAAGATTTCCGATTAGCAACCTCTTTTTTTAATTTCTATTGCCCAATCTCTTCTTCTTCTACTGTTTTCTTTCTTGCATTATCTCTCCGCCTACTAATATTTACTGACTGATTAGCCTACAGCATCATCATCTTCTGATGAAAGTATGTTTATGCATCTTCAATGTTACCAGTTAGTGGAAAGTCCCTAATTCGCATTTATTTAATGCAACATTTTTTTAAAAATTGCATCAAAATTCGATTCGACTCTAATGGAAACCCAGCTAGGTTGCTGAGGTTGCATTGGAAAACATTAGACCTGGATCCGATTTTGCACCAAATGTGAAAGTGGCTCATGTCTGATTCGGATTCCATGTTATTTGTGCTGTTCACACTAGTGTAAAAAAAAAAATCATATCAAATATGAGCAACAATAAAATCTGATTCGGGCCACTTTCCCCTGCAGCCTTAGAATTTAGAATCATGCTTGTGGTTCTGTACTTTTGCACAGAAGTGCTTTCAGCTGACATCACCATGTTGCCATTGCAGTATGTTCATGTATTTTGATTTAGCTTGTTAGCCTGATAAAGTTTTTTTGCTTTAGTTTTATTGTGCCCATGTGTGCCGTGTGCAAAACCTGGAGAAACAACAGGACTTCCACCACTGCAAACATTCACATCTGTATCTGCTGTCAAACACTGTGTCGGCCTGTTTGCTTCTCCCTCTCAGACCATCCTCACACAAACAAACAGCTAACCCGGAGCTTATCGCAGAGCTGGCTCTTCCAGTGTTTCCTTGCTGTATGTATTCGATGGGATTCACCAGGACCATGCCCTGGCTGTGATCTGGTTCAGACTTTATAGTTCTCTGACAACGAATAGTGATTGATCAAATCATCTGACTGAATATACGCTTGTCTTACCCTTTATGCAACACAAAGTACACAGTGGGGACAGGATATTCTGTTGGAATGAGGACTGAGAGAGATCAATGACTGACAGACTCTGGAGCCCCTCATTAACTTTTGTCCATTAGGGTGAGCATTCATTAAAGTCTGGCTATGTTTGATGTCATTTTAATTACCGTTAACAGCGTTCAGTCTGTAGCCAATGATTAAAAAAAAAGAAGAAAGCTTCCTAACCATCAACACAGACATCATACGGAGGCAAAAACACATCAGCAATGGTGGTTGGTCAAGTATCTTTCACCCAGGAGAACAGGGTTCGGGTCGCTTGTGAAAACAAAAGTAAACAACTTTTATGTAACTTTTTTTCATGTAACTTCCATGGCTTCACTTCAAGTATATGTATTTACTTTTTAAACTTTTTTATAACACCTTACCGGGACGTTTTCGCCCTAAACGTAGGTCAACCTAGGCTGCCTGATGACGGTGTTACGAAGTCGTTGTAATTTCCCCTAATTTTTTTTATTTTTTGCACATAATAGCAATTCACTAAGGAAATCATAGCTCTACTATGAATACGAGGCTTAAACGGAGATGCTAGCTAATGCTAACAACATACTAAACCTGGAGAAGACGTTGTTGACCTCCTGTGCATGCATGCAACGCAGGTATCTCATTCTGTCTCTGACAGTCAGGAAGAACTAAAGAAATCCTGTTTCCCACAGAAAACAATAGACTTCTTCCATGCATTGCCTCTCATCCACAGTGACTGTGAAACCCATTTTACAAGCAGTCAAAGTGAGTTCTTCAGCAGAGAGAAGTCTCAGCACTAAGTTAGGTGGAATGCACGGTTTGGCTGATAGCTTTATAACCCTCCTTAAAATGCTTTGCTTGTCCCTCTCGACTGGCTCTGCAATTTTAAACGTTTAATGGCTCAGCGCTATTCTTATTAATGTTGGCTATTTTCCCATCTGAGTGGACTTGGATCCGTCGATGCTCCATGGTTCATATTCTCTTTCGTGCTTGCTTTTTTTCATATGTCTGGTGCCACAGCATTGACCATGCTTAGGATTATATCCGGAAATTCAGAGCCACTGTTGTAGAACAGTGCACCATTTCTCTGTGTTTGCTTTATGCTGTATTACATTTTGCCTCTCAAAGGATCATAAAGTTTTGTATTGTGTATTGCTTATTATATTTTGTGAGGTCGGGGTTTGTTGCAAAAATTCTTCACAGTAATGTGATGCGTGTGCATCTGCCTTAAAAGGCCTCTCCAGAGCATCACAGTTAGAGACGGAAATTGGCAGCAATGTGTGTATCAGTCTCCTGCTATGACACCTGTTTTGCATAATTAGCTGTTGGTACCTCATTAACGGGTATGTAAAGAAGCTAGTCGCTTAGCAGCTAAATGCATGAGGCTCCTACAATCAAGGTCAGTTCAGAAATTAGTTTAATCTGTTACTGCCCGAGACATGACAGATACTAGGACGTCAGGTAATTGCTTCTTTGGAAAAATGGAAGAGTTCTGTGAAGTTAGTCATCCGCAAGGATGAATATTATAAATTGCACAGAGGAACAAATTAACTGGGTTGATATATTATATCTCAGGAAGAGAGTGTGGGTTTCTTTCAGAGCGCTGCACTGTGTTTTGGCTCTTGTTTAGTGTATCTGATGTGAGTCCATTACAGCTTTGATGATCAGTCAGGTTGATAGTTCAGAACAAACAGTGAGGGTACAGTGATGTTTCTCCAACGTGATAAATGTTGGTGAAAAAACCCATCAAATGTGAAAGCACTTGTCCGTGAACTATCTAGAAAGGATATAGTTATGTATTTGTATGTTCTATAGCCAGAAAAGAAGTGGCAACAGGAGCAGAGCAGCACATTAACACTAACCACCTCTCACTTTGGTGCAGCTGTTAAACCCAAAGCTGAGCCCAAAATTAATTGAGGCAAGAAAGAGTAAAGATGCAGGCATTTTGTGACGTAACTTCAGCTATTCTTTGTGACTCCAAACATTTTGGAGAGTCGTTTTATTTGCTGCCTTACTGGGAGTCGGACCAGAGTGCCAGGATCAAACTCTTACCTTTGTGGTTAAACGAGAAACTGCCAAGGCTTGTTAACTTGGCGAGGGAGCAGACAGGGTGAAGACAGACAGCTGGCTGCCACCAATAAAGGGCAAATATGCATTTTAATAAATCCAAGTTTTTATTCCTTTTTTAGATGCCTCCTTCTGGACAGCCACTGGTGCACTGCACAAAGAGTGTTGGTTGTTCTTAAAAATGGAGCTGAATTGATAAACAAGTAACAGACAGCACTGTTATATACAACCAACCATTTGTGTATTAAATGCATCAAATTTAGTGTGTGCAATGTTTACATGCTGCTCATCCATCCTATTTTCAGACGGATGAGGTTTCAGCAGCTCTGAGTAATGATAAAGCCTATTTCTGCCCCTTATTTTTCAGGAACACACTTAGCCAGAGGGGATGAAAACAAGAAAGATCTCTAGTTTCTGGGACAATTCTTTGTTATGCTATGCTGTTAGTTATTCTGTCGCTGCTAGCACGTCTGTCTCTTTCAAACACTGTCTCTATGGGTTGACGCTGGGCCACAGCACTTCCTGTCCTCTCTAAATGAACGCTGATGTTTATTGAAGATCTTTTTGGCTCCAGCCGAAAAGTCATTATAAAAACTTCCAACATAACTCAGCAATATGTTGAGGTCTGGTAAGCATGGCCCGGATCAATAAAGGGAATCAATTCATGTCACTGTCTGCATTAGCCGACGGTAAATGTAAAGCATCCTTTCAAACAGAGGGCATAAACGCCTTCCGGGAGGACAAGAAAACCTGTGCAGCAGGGGTGCTCTTCTCTTCTTAGTTTGCTCAGAAGTCAAAGAATACCTCTCCACACCTAGTTGTGCTGTTTGACACAAAGAAGTGCAGGTTAAAGTTCTAGGCTGAACACAGAGAATTATCAAAGCAGCAGCAGAATACCACATGCGAGCACCGAACGCTTTTGTCGACACATCTCCTCAGCCTGACCTTGACCCGACCTGACATCTTGTTGACTGAGTGGAGTTTTCCAGCAGAAGGTGAGTATGAGTCAGAACTATTCGCACTTTTTATTTTGTTGCCCTTTATATATATAAAAAAAAAAAATCCACCTTTACGTTCCTAGAACTTGTTCCTAACACCATCAATTACTCCTTTAACTGACACAGGAGAGGAGAAAGTCCGAGGTCCACAATTTTTAATTAGAGTGAAATAATCAGCCTGCTTTCCAATATTTATAATTTGTAGCAGCAGAAGCCTTATTTCCAGGAAAAAAACCCATGTCATGGATAAAAGCAGGTGCAACTTATGCATGCATACAAAAAGCATTTAGAGAAAAAGCCTCTAATGACTATATCTACAGTATGTATGAAGGGGGGTGTACCTTCATTTTTTTATTCCTGTTTGACAGATGAAAGGAACACTGATTAATTGGTCTCTGTGATGCTACTTTTAATGAACAGCGAGGTCTGACCGTTGGGGGCAAATTAGCTTGATCCTCTTTTTGCAGAACAGAATTAATGAAACCCCTATGGATTAAGGTGAAGTGTGCCATGCTCATGTGCAGTTAGACTACCTCACACTCGTAGCAGCTACTCCAATGTTTGCCCGAACTGAGAGTGTGAAGGTTCACTAGTTAGCCCTTGTAACGCAGTAAAGCCCCCATTAATGAGATTATCAGGAGCTAATGAAACTGCAGTGTATAATCACATCTTAAAGAAACTATAATCTTATTCCTTTTTCAGATATATGGTTGAATGTGTATGTGATGAGCCTTGAATTGAAGCATTAGATCTATTTAGTTCATATTACTGGAAATATATTCAATGCACACAGATTATTACATAAACTCAGATGTATTTCTGTGTATACAATCCATTTTAACCTCTGGGCCTTAGAGCTTTCACCTTTAGAGAATCAGAGGGAGTGAGAGATTGATGCAGGACTTAAAAGAACAATGTGTTTTCACACCACAAGTTTCAAGAACAATGTGACTGCAGCCGTTAGTTGCAAAGCACAGCGTGTCCTCAAGAGCAAATCATTGTAGCAGCCCTGGTGTTTGTCAGCCTCGCAGAAACCAGCAGGAGAGGAGATGTGATGCAGAGGACAGTAACATATCCAAAGTGGAGAAACTGGGTATCAAACTTTTTCTGTCAACACACTTTATGCGCCACCAGCTGACATTGTACTGAAAACAATGTGAATGCTGTTGTTTTTTTACAGAAATGTTTGGGAAACTCAAAGCGGCCTAGAAAACATTAAACTAATTTCTTTAATTCATTTAAACAATCTGCAAAACTTGACCCAATATGATTTTGAAACAATCTGATGGCATTAACACATCCAGCAGTCACTGATCAATAATCATTTATGGTTTCTGGCTCCCTGGTGGTTGTTGCTCCCATATTCACTCTGGTTTTAGCTCCGTTTTGGTCTCCACCAACCCGTGAGAAAAATATCTGGCTAGCTAGATAAAAAATGTTTCATCCAGTTAACAGAATGACATTTTTACATTAAAAGTTGACATTTCTTATCCCCTGCAAACCTACTTATTATTACTATTATGGACACTTTGTCAGGACGTTATGACACCACAGGGTCACACTTTCAAACATGTGGTTGACGTGTTGATGTGTGAATTGAAACAAAACTACTTGGTTAGGTTCAGGTAAATATCATTTGTTATATAACTTAATTTTCACTTTTACTACTTTACAATGGGACACGTACAGGACAGAAACCTTTGTCTCCAGTGTCTCCGTGATGCTCCTGTCCATCCCGATCTCTTCCTTTTGCAGACTCTGCAGCTCTTTATACATTACTTGACTTCCAGATCATTTGCTCGAAGATTTGGTATCAATGGGAATGATTAATATTGGAGTTATTTGGCAAACTTTAGGCTTCCAGCTACCTTTTTCCATATCAATGCATCCATAACTTCCAGAAATATACAATGACATTTGTTTTCTTGTGATTGGACTTTAAATTCTGTACTCTTCATTATCTAGTATCCCATACATGTTGCCTGTGATTGGAGATAAGGTTAAGAGCAATGAAACTAAGCCGAAACAGTAAAGTTGCTGTAAACCCAATACAACCACCAGCAGCCTGGATATTCTCTGCTGCACATAAACATATTTCCTGGACTGGAAAACGTCTTAGTGGTGCTCCGGGTATGTCCAAGTGATAAGAGGCCCCAGGATCGACCCAGAACACGCTCTGGGGATTATGTGTCTCATCTGGCCTGGGAATGCCTCGGGGACCCTCAGGAGGAGCTGGAAATTGTTGCTGGGGAGAGCGACGTCTGTGAATACTGCTTAGCCTGCTGCCCCCCTGACCCGGCCCCAGATAAGTGGATGAAAATGGATGGAAAACGTCTTACCAATATACATAATCCAGGCAGGAATATGCTGAATCATTTAGTAGTACATACACAGATGTACAGAGGACAGTGCTGCACTAGAAGCTAAATGTATGTTCAAAGGCTAAACAACCTGAATTTCAAACTTGTTTTATATGCTGTATGACATTTTTTGCCACTGTAATATGTAAAAGCATTATAGGAATTAGAAGTTTTCCCCACTAGTCAAAGCAGAAAACATGATAACGATATAAATGTTGAAACAAAAGATAAACAAAATCCAATTCTGTGTCTTTTTTCCTATGACAGCTTCACATGTTCCTTGGAAAACACAAGCAGGAATATGGGTTACAGAGTCCGATAGTGTTAAGTGTGGTTCAGTGGCGTCAGATAAGGTCGGCTGGAAAGAAATTATGCACCCAAGGCCACGGCAGCGGTGTCATGTCCGGGAGATTTGTTTTGAAAAACCAAGAGAAAAGCTGTTTCCCAACAAACAAACACGTTTCTTTTCAGAAACATCCACATGCCTCTTCTAACATAGAAAAGCTGCAGTCCAGGATTCATGTGACATCTGAGCCGGGCTCGCCGCTGCAAAATTGTGTTTCTGACACTTTACAGCTCGGTTTTTAATTTACACATTGGCAGCACAAAGTGTCAGCATTTTGTTGCTGTATGAATAGAACGTCTCCAATGCCTACAAGTCATTATGAAAAGCTGCAGAGTCCTCTCAACTGTCTTCTTTGTAGTAGCTATGACTGCGTGGGCGGAGGTGAGGGAGAGGTTCAGCCATGTTCCCTTCTGCTTTGTGGGAGGATTTTGGATTTGACTCTTAAGTTTTGATGTATCTCCTCTTGTAGGCAGCGACTGTTTCTTTCAGTAACCGTAACCCACCACTGAAATTGAATTTGGGCAAACTGCATACTGTAAATGTGCTCCGTCTCGGTTGGAAGGTTTGATGCTCTTCCTTGGTTCAGGTCCATGTTTTGTCAGCTGAGAACAAATCCAAGAATTACTGTTTATGTGAATTCTCATCATTGGGGAGGTTGTTGTTTCATGAGCATAGCACAGCCACAGCACAGTTTGGATATTGGTCAGAATAAACATTGAATATGAATGACATGACAATGCAACTTTTGCTTTTGGCAGCAAACATTTCTGCTTTTATGTACTCTCTGGGTACAGTGGTGCAATTAGCTAGCAATCAAGTAGCACATAATGTCCCCCATATAGAACATAAAAGCAAATTTAAGCAGGTGGTAGTTGGAGAGATGCGTCAGCAAAAGAATTGCAATTTTCATAGTTTGCAACAACAACAGCAGCAGCAGAAGCAGCAGCAGTGCTGGACAGACTGGAAGTTCAAATGGACTGAAATTTCTGCTGAGTGTGGTCAGTAAAATGTGATTCTACTGTCATATTTCAATTTCCTGTCTTCTTGTTAAGGTTGGATGATAGTTCATAGCATGCAAAGGACTCCAGTAACCTTGTAGAGCAGCACCCACTATTCCATACATTACATCCTGTCGTGTACTGCCATCATTTCATGCTAGCCACTTGTCTCACAGCCTTAACTCCGAAACAGACTATTAGCAGTTTTGACGGCACTGCAGCCACTTTGTGACGTCCGTCGTTTGCGAGCGCTCTGCTGGATCAGACCAACAGACCGCGGCTGGTAAATGCTTCCTGGCTGAACTTACACGGTTCATTGATGATGCCATGTTTCGTTTTGATCGTGTGAGTAAATCCTGAAGATGCCTTCACGCTTACATATTCAAAGATGGGGCCTCAGGTGGAGAACACTGGCTGCTTCTATAAAGCTCTGGAACATTCAAAGATCCCCACAGCGACGTTGCACTTTTATTTGTGCCGAGTCTTGCATCCTCCTGGCAGTAACCAGAAGACATTTTATCTGTGGGGCTGTGTGACTTAATATATCTGGAAGGGTATATCTGTGTGCTTTTGTCAGAGTCTCCCCAGTATACATTTTATAGCTTGGAGAAGTTAAAAGAGGGGGAGCGCAGTACTCTGTAGCTACAGTATATAATAGCTGGGTGCAGCATGTGACATTGCAGAGGGGAAATTCACACTGAGGGCTGTCATATGGTGTGTGGATATGGCATCCATAAACCCTGAGGGTGTGAGGGTGATAAAACCCTGTTTTGTTGTATTGCAAGGGAGAATTCTCCCATTAACTTTGGTTTGATTGCATATAAACATGGCATGCAGGCTGCAGAGTGCTTGTTTCCAGAAATCCCTGGCTGAGCGCTGCTATATCCGCTGCCAAGTGAGGTAGGTTACATGGCTGGGAGCAGCGTAGCCTCAGCCATGGATGGCAGCCTGCAAAGACCACTGTCTGGTGCCAGGGTTACGGGTATGTAAAGGGAAGCAAATGTGCCCATTACACTCAGACACCCTTCCTCACCAGCCGAGCGAGATCTGCTGCTCGCACTCTCTATCTCTGTCTTCCCTCCATTTGGATCGGGCTCCTGCCCCGAATGCCTTTCAACTGCTTTCTCTTTATCACACTGATACACTCACTTACCAAGAATATAAACACACTGACTCACTCGCACACATACACAAATACTCAGCCTTCAATCCATCCCATGCTGTCCAGACAAATCAACAGTTGGAGCCAGAGGCTTGCCGCCCATCTGGTCAGCCATTTCCAGCGGGTCCCAGCGTGCAAAAAAAGAGAGGGAGAGCCTTTTAATCCCCATCCTGCCTGAGAACTAGAGGGTTCTGATAGTTTCCCCCAGTCAAAGTCAAGGACGGTAAGTACAACTCTGCCACATAGCAGCCAAGGTCACCAAACTCTGTAATCGCTCTCTCTCATTCTGTTCTGCTTTTTCTCACTCATTCTCGCTCTGTCTCACACTCACCCACACTCCTCTCGCTTAGTCACTCAGTACATATCCTGTAGAGGTTTGATTGTACTAAATCCAGGGGGAAAGGCCCACTTTGCAGACACAGCAGCTGATGTACTGTACTCCACAGTGATTAGTGTGAGGCCAGCTCCCTGCTATTGTGAAGCCAGGGGCAGAGAAACCTGGGAAGTGTGTACCCTCCAATGTTGGAGCAGATTGCAAAGTGCACTTTGGAGCCTTTTCTCATATGTGCTGGAGTTGATTTGGCTCAAATCACAAGTTGTTACTGTCACAGCACTTTTTCACTGGCCTAGTTTGGACACGAGTAGGTGAATGAATCAGACACAAAGCCGTGTTGTTGAGATGATAGGGCTCTCATTGCAGATTGCAGGATTGTGTTACCGGGATTTTCTCTGCCTTCTGGCCTGTACGCACTGTACGCAAAATATGTGGCTAAATAAAACTCACATTGGCTTGCTCACTTATAATTCTGTTGGAGAAAAAGTAAACATGAATGCATTACCAAGAATGGCGACAATGTCAGCGTTTTTAGCAATCAGCTTTATTGCACATGAGATTTCGTTATTCTTCTGTGGAGTCTTTGGTTGACTGTGCGTCTGCAGCCAAACCCTCCCAGAATAAATAAAGAAAACAAACCACTCATTTTCACCCAACTGCAGTACACAGCGCTCACACCTGGGAGCACAACTCTATAGCCATTGTTTTCAGTAGCTGGCCAATGAGCAGCTCCACTGGAGCAGTGGGAGGTTAAATGCTTAACTCAAGGGCACCTCGAACTTCGTTGTCATGGGAGCACAGATAGGTGCCCATTCTCTTTGCCTAATCAAATTTTCAAGCAGGTCCGGGGGTTTGAAGCGCTGACCTTCCACTCATGGGCTGCCTACTTCTCTAACCCGTAGGCTGTAAACACCACACACAGAACTGACCTGGGGAAACCTGAACGCCAGAATGAGCAAAGAGTGCCTGTTTGAGTTAGATACAATTTGAAATGTCATGTTCTGCCTCGACGTACCGGAGAGCCACCTGAAACACAGTTTTAAAGAATTTTATTGAGACTTTAAGGAGGCTTGAACATGAGACAAACAAACAGTTTATGGTTGATTCTCTATTATCCCAATTGGGCCTAAACGTGTTATACATATTAAACTATTTGCATTTTTACAGCCTCTCCTGTCCTCTCCCCTTGGCTCTGTGTAAACAGATTTTCAGTGAATATTTGTTACGGGACAGCAGAATCAGTCATGGCAGAATTGAATGTTTTTAACAGGATCTGGTTAGTGCAAACACTTTATTTTTGGAAGTGATTTTAACAGAAATAACAGAATTTTACATTCACACAAAAACAGACATTATCTTCTGAATCTGAACTTTCCATTTCCTTTCTACAACAAATGTTGTATTTTGGGCTCTCAGGGTTTTTCATTGTGGCTGACAACAGTACCACTATAATGATATTCATGCTCAGTAGGTAAATACATGCAAACTCTCATGTAAAAATACTGTCAGCAGTGAATTGTTGTCTGACATCATGTGATAATGTCCAAACTGGGTGTACAGATGTGGTACGATTCAGAATATTTATTGTTCTCATTGTAGCATTTGTTTATATTTTGCCTTTACAAACTTGTGTGACGGTAGTTTGAAACATTTGCTTGTCCAACATTGTTTTAAAAAGACACTTTAAACCTCCAGGCACTGAATACCAATAGAAACTGAAGACTTTATGGAAAATAAGATAGAAAAGAAAGCAAATGTTTTGCTGCAGCAATGTTAGCTATGCAATCATGACTACCCCCTGAGGACACAGCAGTCAGTCAGGTAAAGTGGTAATGCATAGTGACAATTTCTCTTCGGACGAGCAAGGCTGACTGTATATGACTGATCATGAAATGGATGAGGTAGAAATGCCCCCGCATATAACATACAGCCCAGACGGCCCGCTGAGAGCAATTCAATTTGAAACACTTTACTGAAACCTGTAACTTTGAATAACTCAGCATGAAGGACAAAAGACCATGCACGAACACTTAGGGCCGTCTGACACTCAAATAACATTACTGACCACAAGGCCTGTACTTAACACTGCTTTAAAACGCCTACTCCATAGCCTTTGGCTCCAAAGCTGCTGCCTTTTCAGGTGGCTTTCGGTTCCACATAACTAGACCTACGGGTGCACTATGGACCTTACTCTGGCTTACTGTGGTGTGAAATTGCATACGCAACCTTGAAATGATTCCCACAATAGCAGATGGTCTTAGCAATGGAGAAAAATACATTTTGCCCGCCTGTCTGAAGAAGGAAGGTGACAATAAATGAAAGTTTGATTAGAAAATGACACCTGGGGGTTTATGACAGGTGACAGGAGAGTGAGCTTCTTCAAAACTCCGAACTGGAGAAAAATACATTTCATCTTTGACTGATTATGATGGAGCACATTTATAAGAGCTTTTTATTATTTACTAAAACAGTCATTTTCACATCTGGGCTCCAAAAATGGCAAATTGGTGTCAGCAGACAAACTACATGTCCACAGCAAAAGACAATAAGTTAGACGAAAATCTAAATAATTAGTAAGATGCCGCTTCTCCAAAAGTATAGGATATAGAATAGATATGACCCAGCTATAATGATGATTAAAGTAAGAGCACTAATGTAAATAATCATATTACAACATGTACTGCAATTCAGATAATGTGCACAACATCGAGGGCTTCAATATTTTCTCCTGCAAATGCAAAGCTGATAACAATCAAGAAATTACTATACAAGCTGTTTTCTGACATGCTTATTATGCCACAAAGTGCACTTTAAATAATGTGCTCCTGGAACCGGCTAAGTACATAGAAAAGATGCTGAATCATAAGAAAAGAAACAGTCTGAAGGGACTGGTACTTTAAAACCAGAGTGTTTGGTGACTGTGGCAATGATTTATGAGGCAAATTCAGATGGAACCATTTTCTCATTAGAGAGGAGAACATTGAACCAACCTCCTCTCTTACAGCTTACTGAACTAAATGCTCAATGATTGATGCTGATGCTGATGTGCTTACTGCACATTCAGACTCCCAATCTAAATTGCAGATGTCAAAGCGCACGTGGCGGCCATCGCTGCACTCCTTTATATTCAAACAACATGGCCGAAGAATGAATTACTTTTAGTGGGTCAATACATCCACATCACTTACACTTGTTGATTTAGTGTCATTTGCTATTTAATCACTGGAAATATATAGCGTAGATGGACTTTAATTGGACGAGCAGTAACTGTTGCTTCAATTCCCCTTTTCCTTTTCTTTGTTCACCCAATCGGAACTTTATCACAATACCCAATGGGCTTTTAACAGCGCTTATCATCCCATAAATGAGGGCTAGTCGGGGCCTACTCTACCTTCCAGTAGGTTGTTATCAGCCCGTTCAAAGGCTGCTCACTGATTCATAACATTACCCCTTCAGTTGTTTGGTTTACGCACTGAAGAAGGCCACAATTTTGTTCGGTTTAGGCTACAAAACTACTTCTTTAGGGTCAAATAAATCCTGGTTAGGCATTATAAGAGATAGTAAAATAAATGCAAGTAGATGCCAAAAGTTAAGTATTTATGAGGACAACGCTGAAGTTAAGTGTTGTTTAAATAATGTTTGTTTGGTCGTGTACAAACAAACTCAAAAAGTTCTGCACGGAATCGGATGAAATCTTCAGACAACGTGTGTATTGGAACAAGGAACAGGTGATTAGATTTTGGTGGTGATCGGTGATCCAGAACACCATCTGGAATTATATTATTGTGTCAGTGACCCTATTGCCTTCACTAACTGCCGCCATCTAGTGGATTAAGTATTTCAATGCCAGTGTCCCAGAATACATGTTTTCAATATAATCCTTCAAGTGTGCAGTTTGGTATTGTGTAACTGACTCTATTGCCTTGGCGGAGGTCTGCGCTCTCCGAGGGCTTTTCTAGTATATAGGTTTTGGTTTCATATGGGACAAGAATGGCGGCCTCCTGGGTGAAAGTCCTGGGTTTGTTTGACCCGTCCACCCTTTCCACCTGCACAAACAGCAACACTTCATGCCCTGATGCCCCCTACATGGTATTATAGCAGCATATTCAATGAGTGCACATACTGATGGGGTGATAAGTGCTGATAAATGTCCATTGAATAGTCTGACCACAACCAAATTAGCTCCATTTTTCCTGCCCTCTCATCTCTCTTTTTATCTTGTCAAGGATTCACACTGCAAGTGACCTGGTAAAGATCAGTTGCACTAAGGGAGCAGAAAACACAACCTACATGTGGAGGGCCATGAAGTGCAGTCATCATTTGTCCAGCAAATCAAATCTGATTTGAATGGACTCTCAACTAAATGGATTTTTTTTCATCTTCTGAAGTGGCAGAATACAACAACTTTACAGAAGTGCAATGCTAAATCAGTGGAGTACTCTCGAGCATTAAGGTTGAAGATCTCAAGATCAAAGAAATCCTCATGGGTATATTCTGATAGTCATATTTGTTCTCATATTGTCAGACTTTGAAAGACATCGACTGGCAACTATTTTGCAATTCTGATACTGTATGAGGACATATTACAGTATTAGATTGTTCCTTTCAAAACTCAAAACCTGCAGACTTTTACTTACAGTAGGTAACCACACTTTATACATGCCCGGTGGACATCTCCACCCCTCACACCCAGACTACAGCAGCTCTTTTCTGCCTGCATGTGCCCTTTGGCCTCTGCACCTCACCCTGAATACCACTGACCCAAGTTCTCCCACATTAACCAGCTCCTCCACACCCTGCACCAGCTATCAGTGGCTGCTCAAATCCAATTCAAGATGGTAATATTTACCAACTGTGATATGAACAGCTCAGGACATGGTCAAACTATACACCCCAGCTCTTCTACTATGCCCAACAACATCTCCAACCAAAGCGACAGAATGGACTATTTGTCAACATCATCCATAATGACTCATGAGCATTTTTCAGCTAGTAAAAAAGGGAACATTCTAGATATAGCACACACGTCATTATACATACACGTATGGTTATGAGTTGTAAAAAAGGCTGTGGTTTCTGTGAATTTGGACCTGGGTTTAGGGCAAAAAACGTCCTGGTTAGGCGTTATAAAAGACAGTTTAAACAGTAAATAGATGAATACAAATGCTGGAAGTGAAGTAGTTACAAGGGTGACGTGACTACCATAAGTTACGTAAAAAAAACTAAAAAACTTTTGTTTTCACATGGGGCATGAACCACATTCTCCAGGGTGAAAGTCTGCCATTTGTTCGGCATCCACCATTTAATCTCCACATCACTGACAACCATTACTGCTACATCAGCAAGTGGCAGTCTAACATGTAAATATGAGTATGAGTTGTATTATATTGTCTTTTTTGAGGGGATACTAGTCTCACTGTGCTATGCTTTTGCAAGTCATCTTGGCACTTCTACTGTTTGCTTTCCTGGCTCCAAAATGTTGGACACTAGAAACTCTCCATGTCTTCCACTGCAGCCTGGATACCGACTTGTTCAGACTGCACCTTCTAAATGTAGCGCTTGAAGATGATCAGCATACTTGATTAAGTATGTACTTGCACAATTCTTGCAATTTAGGGTTTGGTATGCACAGAGTTGAGTGCACTCATTTTAAGTCGCTCTGATGAAGTGTCAGCTAAATAAATGTAACATAATACAATTAAAAAGCCTTGTAGTCCCCATAACTGTTCAGAGGAGAGAGGAGCATTACACTGCAGTGGGAATGCAAATGTTTTACTCTGGCTCTTGTTTTTTTCATTTCTCCCACTTCCACATGCTCTCTCATGCTCCTTCCAGTAAGCTTGGCTGCATGATTTTGTCTGTGTAAAGTATGTTTGGACAGGTCAGACCTAATGATCATTAGTGGAGGAAAAAAGGTAACGCTTGGGAAAGCGCTTCCACAAAGCCCTATTTATAGCAGACCTGGTCCGGAGGCATGGAGCCCCCAGGGAGAAAAAACAAAGTCATAGATCAGCCTGAGGGGAAGTAATTAGGACAGATATTTAAACTGAATAATGCAGGCTCGCTGAAATATTGAAACCACCTAAAGTTTATTAATTAAGCGCTAATCTGGCGAATGGGCTTGTTTCATGTCTCCCTTATTCGGTGCCAGCTGAATTATTCAGGGACACGTAGGCATACAGGACAGATAACACTCTGCCGTACATGTCATCAGTCCTCTCGTTAAGAGATGATTAAAGGCACGCTCCACCTCCGTACTCGTGCGTCAGCAGTCTGCTATTACAGTCAATATGGTTCTGTAATACCTACCGTAGTGAGTCAGTCACACTACAGTAGTCTAACAAGGTCACTTTGAAGTTGCAGCAGTGCACAGTCAGTGAAGATTTGCTAGGAGACTTTTAAAAAGGAATTCAATTACATATGGTCAGCCAGGCATGCGTGCCTGAGCATACAAAGAGATACAGACACATTGGTCACATATAACTCAGTACTGTACACACGGGTCAAATAAACAGTCCTGCTCGACTAGTAGTTGGTAAACAAATACCACACTTAATTTACTGTTTTGCTGCCTGACACAGTCGACACCAAGGTTACAGCTGCCCTCTGCCTCTAATCCCTTCTCTATTTTTCTATTTTTCTCTTATCTATCTTCTCTCTCACTTGCTCTCTTTCTCATTTCAGTCTTTCCTTCTTCCTCTCACCCATCTCTCTTCTCTTCTTTTGTTCA
Source organism: Serranus cabrilla (assembly GCA_903364295.1). NCBI lineage: Eukaryota > Metazoa > Chordata > Actinopteri > Perciformes > Serranidae > Serranus > Serranus cabrilla. The sequence continues at coordinate 433,510 of CAFUXE010000032.1, read as the reverse complement.
TGCTGCTTGAGTTTCACAGATGGAGTGACTTGAGGCGATGGTGGTTATGCAAAACACAGTTCAAATGAATGCAGGGCTGCCACAATGAAAACGGCATAAAAGGCATGCACACAAAAACGCATCTTACTCTTTCATGGCATGAGAATCGTGTGGTGGAGGCGCTAAAGTACATTTAGGATTTCATTATAGTAAGAGCAGGAAGATAATTTTTCAGTGCATGGCTAGAATGAATGCATTGTTCAACAGAAGAGATTAAAAAACACACAATTTGCACACACAAAAAAAATCCAGTTTGGAGGCTACTGGTTCTGCACAAATTAATCTGTCAACTCTGGAATTATTCTCCCAACAAAGTCCATCAGATATCACATGGATGCTATTGTATTGCATAATTCCCAGCAGTTTCACAGTCAGGCATTGTGCATGTTCTTGATATGTTATATACAGTACACTGTGAGACCTTTTTATTCTATGAAAAGATTGCATAAAAATAATTAAAGAGAGTCTATGGATGTGTATCTTTCATTACAGACTATTCATAGGTTCAGTACGACTCTGCAGCAGCGAATATGCACAGAGAAAAGCTGAAGGTTGTGTTCTAGCCACATAATTAGATGATATTTTTAATAAATGTTTCTGCCGAAATGTTCATAATGAATGTATCTGCAAAATGTTAACAAGTTAAGTTTCTAATTTGTTTCCTAAAAATCCAGTCTTGCAATACAAAATCTGCTTGTAGCAACTAAAGCTTGATTAAAACTTTTCTGGTTACATTAAGGCCCTTACATCATCTGGAGGATTACACGTCTTGTTTAATTACTGAAAAAAATTGACGCCGACTTGAAGAACAAGACACAACGTCTTTATTAAGATTCAACCAAAACAAAAGTTGCTTCCGAACTTTGAACCTTGCCATAAATATAAAAATAGCCATAACAGCAGCTCAAGGTAAACACAGGGAGTTTACAAAGATATAAAAACAGAATTAAGAATACAAATAAGACTTATAAATACATTATATACACCTTATATGCAGAAAATACTTACATGGCTGCTACGGCATTCATTATTAATACTGCATATGGTATTTTGTATTTCACAGATATTGCACATTAGAGAAAATAGATTGTGGCATGTTAAATAGGTTGTTGCATATATAAATATACATAAATAAGGTATGCTGTGCAGCAAATATGTAAAAGTTGAAATCAGTTTTACATAGTTTAGACCCAGTGTCTGGTTTGTCAGTTTGTGGCTACTGAAGAAACATGGAGGTTCTGACTCCCGCTTTCTATGTACACACATTAAAAAGTTATGATTATTATCTTCCATTTCTGCCAACAGATCACCCTTAATCAAACACACTGCTCATTCCAGGAGACAACTTCATGATCCACTCCTTCTCGCTCTGTGTTTGCTTCTACTAACTCCTGTGAGGAATATCTGTCTCTTTAGCTGGTGAGCATAATGGAGCATTTAGCCGCTAGTCGCTAACTGTGTCAGTCTGATGTTTAGTGCCGAGCAGATAGTCCACAGTGGGGTTTTTTCCCCAGAAAACAGCTGCCTGCTACCGCTCAAAACGAAGCAGTGAGAGTAAATCAAAACGCTAAGTCGAGCGTTAGACAGCTAAACAGTGAGCTGAAACGTGCTATAAGAGCTCAATCCAGTTTAGAATTATTTAATTACCTTTCAAATTGTCACGTTCTCATTTGATTTTGGTACAATGACAGTACCGATAATAGCTGTTTCAACCCCAGCCCTTTTGTTGCCTTAATCTAACCCCATGCAGGCAGGAGTCGGGATGCAGACCCTGCTGCTTGCTATCAAAGTCGTGCACTTTGTACGACCACCATCCATCTTCCCGCCACGTGAACAGTGTGCGGTACACCCGCAGAGAGCACTTGCATTCACTTTCTCAATGCATTTACCAAAAGAAATTAGTAGTATATAAACGGAACTTCTTGGAGACAAGGTTGCATTTCATTGCCTCCCCAATCGCTCTCCAGGAACACTGTAGGTGTGTGGAGAATACAAGTATGAGTTCTTGAGAGAGAAGTTCAAACCCTGCCCCACCACTTAAGTGTACCTGGCCTGTCAATGCATTAAGTGGGTAAATTTGTCACATTGTCTGCTTTGGAAAGTTGCAAAAATGTTGAACTCAACCACCCCAATTCCCATGTCGGAGGGTGCGGGACAAGGGGGGGTCACTGCCGCTGTTAGACAATCCTACGAGCACTTCATCTGATGCATGCGGAGGCCTTTAGGGCAAATTGAAGCTCCATCCTCTTTGGAGTGCAGTCTGCAAACTGATCCCAATCCATTCTCACACGAGTAAAAGTCAACATCTTAGTACAGCACGCTATAAATACCATAAAGACTCATGCATTTAGAGTGACCATATCATTTGAGAAATTTCCGTCAGCAGTTTCCTGACATGAGAATCATTTTCAACAGCAGCTAAGGCTAAAGGGGTCTGATTTGAATACTGCTTAGTCAGTAATTGCCGTCTCTTTATTGTCGAGATTTTATGTTGCGAGATGGGCTCGGGCCCGACGACTGTACATCGCTTAACATTATCCCCGAGGTGCAGGGTCAATCGATGCGGCAGGACCTGTCCTTTAGGAAAATGCAGATATGTTGAGAATCAATACTCCTGTGTCATCACCTCCCATTTCCATCAGGGAGCCTGAGATATGACACCATGGCAGCTCTCCCGGGAATTACACTAAGTGTGAATCTCAATGGGGTTTCTAAGTTCTCTGCTTGGATCTCTTTCTCCTCACCTCACTCAACCTGTTGTAAGCTCTAGTTTCATGAGCTGTCTTCTACTCGTCTGTCAAAAACAGAAAAAATCTCACAATTGTTCTTGTGATTTAAAAAAATGCACATCATTCATAAAAATATAAATATATCTTTGGAAATATTTAAAAGATGGACTTCCTTTTCTCTTAAAGTCTCAAAGATAAGAAAGAACTTTATTTATCCGGAAGGAAATTCTGGTTCCAGATTTCTCCAAAGAATTACAAAAAACTGAAATGAAAATAAAATGTTTAAAATGTTTTAGAATAAACCAAAAATGGCAATTCAAGTATGAATGACACATAAAACCTTAAAAACTATAAAAACTCTCCCGGGATTCATTCATGTAATTCAATTAATCAATAAATTCCCAAGCATTCCTGTGTCAAAAAGAGAAAAAAAAAGATGGCTTTTCTTCAAAGTTTATACTCAAGGTAAACCAGAATATTTAAGAAAAACACACATAGTTTGTTTGTTCCAACTCACAGCAGTGCTTTCTAAATTACTGTCCCCTGTCAAATCAACATGTCCTCACACAAACATAATGCTGTTTAATGTTGTTAACTTTGGGAAATCGTTGTAGTTTGGTTAGGTTTATGTAACAAATCTACCTAATTTGGTTCAGAAAAAGGTTGTGGTTTGAGTTAAAATAAGTACATTTATTGCATAACTTCACTTCAGTATGTGGCGTAGTTACATTAGTTAGGTTATCTCAACGTTGACTTTCGGTTCCACACGGGATGTGAACGCAGATCTTCAGGGTCAAAGTCCCGCGTTAGTTCGACCCGTCAGACCTCCCCTTCCTCCTTTGCTGCAAAGATGAACTTCCTGTTAACTTGGCAGCCGTTATAGGAAAATCAGTTAAATAATCATGAGTCGCTCTGTGTTTTCTGGAGATCTTGAACCCTCCCAGCCTTTGACCCTTGAGTATTCTCTGACTGAGAATCATTGATTGCTTCTTCCTTCAAACCAGATAAATAAATAAGTAAATAAGGCAGCAGAAATGGGACAGTTGCCTGCAGACGAGTCCTAATTTCAGCATAGCTTGTACTCTGTGTGCTGTCAGAGCTGTCAGCTCAGATATGAAAAGAACATGTGGTGAGGCTGTAATTCCTGAGCATCCTCAGACACGCCTCCTGCTCTTCCCTTTCACTGGAATTTCAGACCAGTGGAGTCGGAGGAGAGTTGGCAGGTAGGACCCGGTCGCCCAGACGTCTCTCTGCTGAGCTGAAACAGAATAAGCCTCATTGTTGGATTGTGTGAGTTCTAGGTTTTCTCTTTCAGGTTCACTCAGCGTCTAAACATGTCTTGCTTTGAGCTGACCAGCCGTTGTCAAGGGTCAGTTCCTTTTTTTAGTCTCAGTCATGGTTTCCAGCTCAACTCATATGACGCTTCAGTGGACACATCTGCGAGTAACAGCAGCCGAGCCTTGACACAAGCATCTGCTGAGTGTGTTTGTCATTGTCTATGAGACTTCTGAATTACCCCGCAAAGTGTTTTTTTTCCCCCCGCAAATTGGGATAAAAAAAAAAATGGTTCAGAAAAGAACAGAAGGCAATTGTCGGTATTAGTTCTCACATTCAAGGTCAATGAACAGGAGAAAATGTAACCCAGATGCACAGACATCGGTGCTCTGCCTGCTGCACCTCTGAGCACATAGAACTTGCACTGCAAACAACTAATTGCAACACTTAAACTCCTGCAAAATAGGACCTGACACTGATTTTAAACAAATGCAAATTGAAGGTAGAGGTTAAGGTTCTTCTACAAAACAAGCCCGAGGAAAATTGCAGTAATGGTCTGCCTGAAAACACTTGCTGCTGCAAACACGGACCTTAATTAGCTTGATTGCATTTGTTGTTGATAACATCATAGGCGGCTTGTAACCTGCTGCCGCTCCCCTCAATACACATCACAGTGTAGCTTTCCTCCCATCCTGTTTTCTTAGCTGAAGAAATAATAAATTATACACGCGGTGTCCTCTGCATGACAAGGTGCCAAGTGTTTGCAATAAGTGTGCTGACATCTACACAAGAATACCTGTCAAAATGTTCTATTTGAGTAAATCCCCCAGCTAAAAGGTTGTTTATTTTCACTGTGGCCATCATAACAGCTGCTTGGGTCGGTATTATGAAATGTGAAGCGAGGAGGCAGGAGGCAATAAACGGCTTCCTGTTGTTAATGCACTCATGGTTATGTTTAAGAAATGTGTCCTCAGTGTTAGCTGCCAATCACTGTTTGTGTGCACTCCTGTTGAGAGGCAATAAGGAACATGACTGACAGACGATTGGTCGCGATCAAACATCAAACAATCCAATCCAACTAAATGAAAGACGGCAGAAAGTGGGTGGACGTTGAACACGGAAATTCTTTCCAATAAAAGCGTGTTGTGATGTTGACTTGAGGATGTTTCATGTGGCTCCTGATTGAACTGAACCGGCTGCAACACAGAACAGCACTGGCACAAAGAAAGGACAAACATCAGATGATGCCATTTCATTTTCTCCAGTATTGAACTGCAAACACCATTAGTTCTGCAAACTGACCACAAAACAAGCAGACAACATCCATAACCCCAGGTCTGTAATATGTTGTTTACGCTCAAATAATACTATCATGAGCCTCTGGGAGCCTTGTAAAGGTGATTGTTATTTGGTATTTCACATACACGACAGTGGCCCCTCTCGGGGTCACAGTATTGATTCCTTTTCCTTTTTTTCTCTTCCAGTTCTGACATCAGGTGCCGCTGAAATTTCTTTCTTCACTCAGCTTTGTTGACACTTCCTCTCAATTTTGAAGATCCGGAGGCTGCAGTGATATTTTCCGAATCGATCCGTTTGATCAGAGGCAGTCTGATGGAAGCGGACAATTTGTCACCGGCCCCGTGGATCTGTGAAGCGGGCGCCATGTGTCATCAGCCTGATACGGCAAGTCATTTAGAGGCATTACCGAATTAACCGAGGCCGATCGCCGTTGTTGATGACTGGCTTGATTCTCGCGTCGGCAATGATTTATTCCACTTTAAATTAAATTAGTTAACCTTTTTGTTACTTAATATAATTGTACTGTTCCTCATAATTCATATTTGTGTTCCCCGTGTTTGACTGTGCAAGAAAGTGGTCCAAAAGTCATTTAATCTTTGGCCACTTAGTGTTCCGCTAAATGGGGAAATCATTTATCCTGATGGCGCTATATTTCAACTTGCTTCATTATTTCATTTAATTAAAGCGGAGAAATGGACAAATATTTGGCTGAAGAGTGAGCAGATGACATTTTCGGAGGCGACATTTTTTTTTAAAGTTGAATAATTAGACCTAAGCATCTGTTGGGCAATGGCATTAGGAAAGTAAATAGAAAACAAAACCCCAAATTATTCCCACTGTGGATGTCAGGATGTCAGTTAAAGCACTTAAACCTTGGCTACGTGCTATTTAGACACACTCTTCTGTCATTTCCACCTACGGAATAATTAAATGGGTGCTTATTTTTGCATACATAATAATGCACATACAAAAAGCATCAAAGACGAGCTAAATCATTTGCTGTGAGTGACAAAGCCAAGACAAAACCTGACAGTGTGTCTCATTCTGTGTTTTGCTCTGCGGCTTAGCTCTGCTTTCTTCTCTCCTTAAGGCTTACCGAAAAAACAAACATGATCCAATAAGAGCCTAATAGGATGGAGGCCGATGATGAAACTTTTACTGTCATCACACTCATTATCCGATAAAGACACTAAAAAGTAAGAGAGAGAGAGTGAGACAGTGAGATGGAGGAGAGAAAAGCCACAGACAGTGGAGACACAGAGCGGGGAGGCGTGATGAATTTGGAAGAGGAATAAAAAGAGTGCTTATTCAGTTGAGAAAGATTTATGACCTGATGCGGATGTGGTTGTGAACTCTTTAGTGCTTTGCCTCTCTAAAAATTTCCCCATCGTGGTGCTCAGTAACTCTGCAATCCTGCAATCAACATCCTGTCTCCATGTAAATGTGCATAAATGGCTCCCTACACAATGAAATTTATGGTCCAGACAACACACCTCGAGATTTAGCTTCAAAATTGCACTCAAAGTATCGATTTGCACATCAGCTTGGTTTCCAGGCATTAAATCCTGGATATTTATGCCTCTAACTCAGTAGATATAAAAATAATTACGGCAAGTGAATCTGTGATATGTCATTCTGCAAATGAAGGCGCATGCTGAATGGCGATGCATTAATGAGACATATTATGTTTGGGATTGATCACTGAGATGATTTCCAAGGTGAGAGTAATGTCATTGTGTTTGTTTAAACAGAAACGATCGCATACGCTCAATCAAATGAGGCTGAAAAATGGAAACATCAGTTGTAAGTATAAATGTGTTAGCTACATCATTCTCTTATCGAGGTGTCTGAAACTACTCAGGGCACCGGAGTAATGAGTCTCAGCATCTTGCAGAAATTCCAGCAGCATGTTGGAAATTAACCTTTCCAAACAGGTACTTTTGGAACCTGTAGCTAAATCCTGGTCTTCAGGATGTGTTTAACGCTCTGGACCCCACCAACAAGTTTCTTTTCTTGAAGAAATTGTCAAATACACTGTTGATCATAGGACAAAACTTTGAAAAACATCTGCATTGGATTTTGAACTTTCTGACCGTTGTTGAACAGATCATTGGTTTCACATTTTCCCTGATGACGGACACCTTAATCCAGATTATACCATGGTGACTCGCCAAAGAAAAATGATTTATAATTTAACCCTCTGAACCACAAACCCATGGATTTGAAAAGTATGTTTTCTTAAAAAGAAATGCCCAAAAATGCACTGTTTATCAAATACATTTTTAATTTCAATTGTAGATTAAAGTTAAAGAGATTAGGATTAGTCAAAAAGAAACTAACTAACCACATCCTGTTAAAAACCTTATATGATAGATTCTACTGAGACGAACGGTCACATGACAAATATTCACTGAAAATCTGTTTACACAGAACTGAGAGGAGAGGACAGGTTGTTAAAATGTAAATGGCCCAATTCTTTTTTTTCCCAATATTCCTGACACTTGTGGGCACATGGAAAACTGTTTTTCATCAGAGAAATTCAACTAAAACTTTTTTTTTTATGATTTATGTCATTCTGCACTAAAGACATTTGAGTTGTTGAGAAATACAAAGCCAAAAAAGGACCAAAAAATGCCAAGAGATGGATTTCTTGGTGAGAAATGATTTGGCAAAATTGGAAAACTCCAGCACATAAAACAGGTGGTTTAAGGAAGGCAGAGCAGGTCATCCACTAATTGCTACAGTGGGTTTCCTGTTTGATCCCCAGCTGTTCCTGTCATTGTGTCACAAGACACCAAGCCCAGCCTTTGGCTCGTGAGTGTTTCTGTGCATGCTCAAAGAGAATCAAATTGCAAAGTGCTTTGGATAAAAGCGCTACATAAATGCAGTCCATTGTGTTCATCCATTAACAAGCACCAATGATGCTGCTTTTCACAGAGGATGCATCATGGTGCAGTGTAAAATGTCATCAGTTAAGTGCTACTAACAACTGAAACTACGAGATATTCTGTGTACTATCAAAGCTATAACTAGTATTACAGCTATAACTATTGCAGGCACTACTCTTTTTGCTGCTTCTCTGTGGTATTTTGCACATGGACTGTATTTGATGGACACTTTAGAACTTAGTCCATTATTATTATTTATGGTGCTCAGCTGGGACCTGAGTACACATTTTCATTTCCACACCATGTACATGAGATGGTCATGATAATAAAGACTCCTTGGAATCAACCACTTTTACATCCATTGGAAGTACTTTGCGACAGATTCATATAAAAATACAGTAATTGTCCATTCTCAAGTAAATTAACTTATGTCCAATGTTCCACCAAGATTACAGCCTGTGTAGGAGTCTGGACTTCAAAAACTTCACTAGACACTTCAGAGATGAAGAGTTTATTCTCAAACAAGAATGACCCCATGCAACATTTTGCACAAGTTTATATAATCCAAATGTAAGATCCATCCTTCTCATGGATCTCCATGTTATTTCCTTAAATTATCAATTTGTCCTCAGTTACAAAAGTCTTTCTTATAAAAAGAAAGTGGAATTTCTGACGTAAAACGTCTCTACATTCTGCACTTCCGATACCGGATGCTATCCAAAGACAAGCACTCTTGTTCTTGCCATCAATAAGGTTTATGTCTTTGCTTTTCTTCGCTAATATGACAAATTTACCATGCTGTACCATTAAAAGCCGATGTATATTTTTGTGTCTGTTCACAGGAAGAGTACACTCATGTTAGTTCCTCAATCTGACTTCCAAAGTTTGTTTTTCCCACCAATGTGGGACACTGCTGGGACTCTCTCTGTACGGTTGTCCCCGCTGCTGTCAGAGTACTGTAAACGCCCTCCAGCTATGTGGCTTTGTTAAGTTGAACCATGGCTGTGCACTGTACAGGAGGACTCCCTTACATAGGTGAGAGCTTACATAAATGTTTAAAGGGTTGGTTCACTGACATGAGAAAAGAAACTCATTCACAAGTGTCATTTCTGCAGAGAGTGCTGTTTTTGTTTGCTCAAGTTTTGAGGAATCAGGTACAAAAACTACCGATAATAAGAGTTCAATGGACATCGTTTGGAAAAGCTAAGCAGCAGTTTGTCTTTACAACAAATGTCCAAAGAAAATTTTATTGAAAATAACTGATCTTTGTAGCCTCAGAACTTCAGCTGTCAAAGTTACTGGAAGTCAGGACCCATCATGACGAAGTGAAATCCGGTTTCTCAAAACTTTTGCAACTTTGTTAAAAATAACAAATGTACAACAAAGAGAATTCAGGCCCTTAGCTCAGCACTTAGTTAAAGCACCTTTGGCAGCTTTTGCACATGGTTTGAGAACTTTTTTGCCATTTCTCTGCAGATGAGTGAACAGATATTTTTCAGGTCTCTCCAGATACTTTTGATTGGGTTCTAGTCCAGGCTCTGGCTGGGACATTTTTATACCCTGGTTTATTTGCTCTGGTCCAATTCTGTTGATGAGTTTGTAAACTTGGAGCATTTCCCCATTGACTTTGTGTCTTTTCAAGCAGACAAATCCAAAAGAATCAAAATGCATCACAAGTAGAAAATGTCAAAGATGCTCGTTGGCCAGATGTGTCTGAGCTGGGAGCAAGAAAGTAACAACAGGAAGAAGATTTCATGCTCCGGTCTGGGAGAGAGAACCATTTCTATGCAATATGACATGGAGCAACGGCAGAGTTGGCATTTGCTCATAACTGCAGTAATTAACTGGGCAATATACCAGGGGAAACTATACGAGCAGAATGCAAAAGGCAATTTGAGGAAATATCTTGAAAATGCTTTACTGCTTCACACTTTGCACAGAAGATGTACTCGGTTCATTCTCCAGCAGGCTGCTGCTACTACTGCTGGTACTACAGCTTGCATGGTCTGTTGCATCCCAGGAACAAAAGCACACCTGACTACCGAAGCTGTTGAGCTCAGACTTGTGGAGTACAGCTGGTAGTCGGGTTGGATCAAGGTCAGATCACGTTTCCAACACAAGCGAACAGCCCCACAGTTTGTTTGGGACCAGACCAAATCACCCTTTATCTCGAGGGTCTCAGTGCTGTTGTTTTAGTCTGCAGCAGAGTGCAATCACACCTGTCCAAAAGAAGCGCACCAAGAGGGGAGTTCAATTTAACTGCAGATGTGAAAACAGCCTTCATCAGTCCTGCATGGTCTTGGCTCTGTGTTCGGGGTCATTGCCCTGTTGGACAATGAACCTTTCTCAAAGTCTGAGGTCCTGTGTTCTCTTAAACAAGCTTTCACACAGGATATCTTTGTGCTTTGCTGTGTTCAGCTTCCCTTAAACCTGGACCAGTCCAGACTTGGATCATTTCAGAACAACAGGCTGTTTGGAACTTTATTTTTTCTTCTCTTGTGCTTCTACACAACCCTGCCTTTGGACTCTACAAGCCAAAGTCAGCTATGAGACCTGATATAGACAGGTGTGTGCCTTTGCCAGTCAAGTCTAATCAGTCCAATTGAGCGCAGGTGGATCTCACCATCTCAAAGGTGATCAGGAGAAATGGGAAGCACCTGAGCTCATTTTCTACTGCCTGGTGTTCTGTCAGTGTGAAACTCTTGTTTTCCTTTTTTAACACATCTGCAGAATCCTGTTTTTGCTTTGTTATTATGGGGTTTGGAGTGAAGACTGATGAGGAGCAAAATAAATTTGAATGATTGTAGCATAAGGTTGCAATAAAAACAAGGTCTGAAAACTTTGTGATTTGAATGAACTGAATGAGTCTTTTCAACTTTTTCTCAGATGGTTGACAGATTTCTACTACTGATGTGTTATTTTCTGCTCTTTGTCATGAGATGCACATATTTTCCGGGAAAACTTGAACAGCAGCAGGGAAGTTTGTTTTCCATTTTACCTCTCCTTGAGCCACTTCTACATAAACATGATGGGAGAGTTGACTGCAGTGGCTTCTGCAGTGTGGATGCATGACGGGGGACTGCTACACTGGCCCTGACAGCAGGTTTATTGGTTTAAGAATTAAACAAGTCTATCAGACAGAGGGTTCGTCTGAGGCAGAGTGCAAATGAAATGGGAGCAGAATCACATATATAAAACCTGCCTGGAAAATATACCATAAAAATAATGAATACTCTGAGGTGTGCTGTGTGTATGCACAGGTCTGTGTGACTCGGTGTCTCTTGATATCTGCCCACATTTACTCTAAAACTACTCGGTGCAACTCAGCACCTGTTCATCTTCAGATTTAAACAGCTACAGAGAGTGGAGACAAAGACTGCTCTCAGCTCTCATGCCAGGTATGTCTTCTCTCTTCCCCTCTGGCACACTTCACAGGCATCCACCTCCCATCATGTTCCTCTGGCATTCAAAGCAAGGAAGGCATGCCAGGCTCAGCTTCTCATTGGCTGGCCTTTGGAAGTGCCAGCAAAGGAACCATGTTAAACTTAACTAGCTCCAAAAGTCTCCACAAGTGAATGTATGAATTAGAGGAATGAAAGAGTGAATTATTGCTTGTGATGATTTTTTGAACCCCTTTTGATCAGCACTGAAGCTTTTGATGATACATTCAGCACAGCCATGTGTATTTTAGCGAGCAGAGCTTGACATCAGTACATATTACACTTATCCTGTTCGGTGTGTTTTGCTTGACACCTTAAAAACCTGTTGACTTCTGCTGCAGATATCCAGGTTTCATCCTTTTTCAGTTGGCATTTCGAGCGAGCTTTTTGTGGATTTTAATGCCAGGCTGAGCCTCTTTATTGGCTGGCCTTTGGAGGTTCCAGCAACTAAACTCATTTATTGGCACGCTGGTGTGGCTATCTCAGAGCATAATGTGAATAAATCACATGATCTGCTCAGATGAGGTTTCACCTGTGCCAAAGAAAAGGTGATTATGATTATTAAATACATCCCCACTGTGGATGGAGATTTGGAAATCAGTCAGAAAGAGAGAAGTGGATATTTTATTTGTCAAGAAAGAACATCACAGCGATAGCTGCCAAGGGCAGAGAAGAATATCATTTATTAATATTTATCTAATCCATGTGAAGAACTGGATGGAAATACAAAACAAATGCTTGAATGAAAACTTTGCAAAAGGCAAATGAGAAGCTCTGACTGTGTTTCCTGTTTCGCTTCAGTGTTTTTTTTCTCAGCTCAGCAGGCAGGCAGTTTGGGACTGAAGATTGTTATTTATTTCTTTTTTTGACAGCATGGCGATCATGTTATGCCACGAACAGGTTTCTTTACATATTAATTACATCTACCAGCTGGTGCGAGAGAGGACAGCTCCAGATATGTAGCCCAAGCGGACTCATTAGTTTTTACCCACAGATCTTAGCTGCTGCAGCACAGCACAGCCTCGCATACTCATGAAAATGGAATATGGAATTTCAGTTAAGTGCTGCACTCTTGCTCTTGCTTCTCTTCGTGCTGTTACAGCAACTACAACAATACCCCTGACTTTACAGCGCCTGTGCTCGTTACTGCCGACACACAGGGAGCAGATTCATTTTAAACAAACAATAATAAATGATGTGAATACATCTTGCAGGATCTTGCTAGTAATGTTAATAATTTAGCTGTTAAGAGGACTTTTAGTCTGCAAACAAACAAACTGCACACTGGAAATGAAAATATTGAGTTATGGACAGCAGCCAAGTGAATCCAACATCAGTGGCAGGCAGCTGGCACAGCGTGGGCTTCACAAACACAGTGACCATTCGTTGAACTCCATCAGAATTTAAAATGCAAACACAATTCTATATATATAAAAAGAAAATACTGATAAGTGGTACTCTGTATTCATTGTAGTCACTGGATTCTGTATTACATAACATTGCAGATGCAGATGTGATTATTTTGCGGCCGGGCAGCTTGAACTACTTTTTTCTAAGTAACTTCAATTAGTGAAACTGTTTTCCTCTTGAGGGCTGTTTTTCAGAAACTGAACTTGTAAACAAACAAGCAGACATCATAAGATAAGATCCAAAGAGGAACATCTACCCGGAAATCATAGATTAAATCATTTAGAAGGACAGTAATTTAACATTCTTTGAGATTCTTTGTCTTAATGCAGGATGACGTCTGCCTTTCAGCTGCAGGCAGGGGGTCACTACAAAGTGGTGCAGCATGAAGGAGGACCGATGGCACCGCATCACTGGAAGGGCAGTAAAACTTGCACTTCATCACATTTTATTTGCCATATGGGCATCCGAGAGGGCACTTTTGCTGGGGGTTTTTTGATCATGGGGGCACAATTCATCCAAGAATTAACCTCAAATTAGCATTTTAATTGGAAGATGAAAGTCCCTTTAAGGTACAAATCAAGGTTTAGTTACCTGTAATGTTACTTTGTGGAATTTAGGGGTTGTACGGTTACTGGAATCCATTTTACCCGCAGGTGAAAGTTGCATTTTAAAGCAGGACTTTTACATATATTTTGAGGTAACAGCTTGGGTCCATGTTAGCCTCATATAGGCTGATGTTATTAAATTCACATGCAGACTGAAACGTCAATATAGATTGTTTGTACAAGCAGAAAAATACGACTCATATTTATGTGTTAGACTTTCCTCTGGCCCCATCTTGCTGACGTAGAAGCAATGATTGACGGTGATTAATGGGTTGAACAAATGGCGGATTTCACCATTTTTAACGTAACTTAAAATTTGTACGTAATTTCCATGGCTCACGTTTGTGAACTTTAACTTCCCTCTTTTAAGTAACTTACAATAGTCACATCACCCTCGTAACTACCTCACGTCTGGAACTTATGTACATTTATTTACGTTGTTTACGTAACTTACGTGGCTCATGTTTTGTGAATTTCGAAACTTGTGTTTTTTATATAACTAACGGTAGTAACGTTACCCTCATACCCTGTTTAAACTGTCTTTTGTAATGCCAAACACTCGTATGTGTCGTTATAGGTGGTACTGAAAACGGCCTTTTCTGTCATTTACGTTAGAGAGAAAAAAGATTCTTCAGCTCACAAAGTGAGCATATTTCACAGTGAAACACCTGTTCACGCTGAGACAGAGACAGATCACAGAGTCTGGACAGCTCCTCATAAAGACGATCAGAGCTGATGAGAGCTTGAATTCATCAGTGTCTCAGAGGAGGAAATCATTCTGAAGTGGAGAAAGGTTCCACATGTTCAGTTTTTTCTTCTCCTGCAGCACCGCTGTACAGAAGACAACATCACATATCTACTTTTTTTAAACTAAAAAACATGTTAGGTACCCAAATCCTTCAAGTTTGGGTAAAACTAACAGAAATAGGCTGAAAAAATACAACTTTTCTCAGACAAAGCTGCAGCAACAGGACACAAACTGGCCTCACAGGGTGCCATGAATGACTCTTTTTATCTGTGTAACACTGTGAAAGCCTTTGAGTATAATTTGCATCCAGGTAGCGCTTATTATTTTTTATTTGCTCTCCCTAGACATACATTTCTTTTGATTTTGACTGCGAATAAACAAAACTAAAAAAGTAATCTTGTCCTCGCTGCTACGCAACCACACATACACTTTTATAACAACCATTATCATGTGAGATGTGTCATTATAGCAGAGCATTAACACATTATAAGAATGGCTTTTTAGTTGCGTGCTGCTTTTCAGAGAACATGAGGGAGTTTTTTTATGGTAAGTACATGAGTGGGTAACAGTTTGTGTGATGTACAGAACACGCTGTGATGTGTTTTGTTTTTAATGGACCTCCTGGAAGAATTTTTACTGAAATGTCCACACATCCACGTCTTCTCTTCACGGTGTTTGTGCATGCACAGAAAAAATAGAGTTTGTTGACGTATGCAGGGAAATTAATTCTCTGTTTCTGACTCATTCTCACTGATTTCTGAGGACAGTACCTTGGTCAAAACCAAAAAAACCTACTAAACATGATGTTTTATTTGGTGTGGGAGTATATTTTAGCAATATTCTCGATATATAATTTGAGCAACTGGAGGGGGAAAAAAGTAGCACATGCAATTTCCACAGAAAGTTCCAGTGCTTAGATCTCAGGACCCTTTTGTGGCGAGCCAACAATGCGAACCACTGAGCCACCGCGCTGCCAAAAGTACTTGAATACAGAAGCAGCCTGGAGATAAAATCATGACAATCCACAGGAGGGGCTTAAAAATGGCTGACAGGTGAGTAAATGCACACCCTGCCCCAATATGAGTTTTATATTCCAAACCAAAGTGTCGTTTTTCGGATGCACGTTGTGTGCGAGGCGTGAGGCATATGTCGTGTGCAGCTGGTGGTACTCTGGGGGGTTTGTCTCTACCTTATGCACAACATGCTCTCTGCCCAATACAAATGAGGCAGCTGCAGATTCACCTCCGTGCACGAGACCGAGGCAGGCGAACAGCTCACAGACATCATGGCTGTCTCATCCATTCTCCTTCTCCAGACGTGTCACAGTATCAGCAGGTGTCAGTTGTTTTTTTGAATTGCAGATAAGTCTGAGTGATTGGTGGAGTATGAGCGTTTATGAATATATATTGAAGAGAGATTATCATGATTATAATGCCACATTAACGCGGACCCATTCTTAAGCCAAGCACGTCAGACGAGATTTAAAGATTAGCCAATGTTTCCTCTGTCAATTTGAATATTTGCAGGAAAAACACTGATTATTTTAATGATTTCGAGATGTTTGAGGAGCTTCATATACTCGCTCACCACGCATCACATCCTACACTTGGCGTGACATTTTCCCTGGCCCCGTCCATATTATAATGTCACAAGACAGATTTCCTAATATAAGCTAATATAAACATTAGGAGGACATTTTTGGCAGCATTAGTTTTTGATTGAATGCCATTTAAACCCGAGTGAGAGTGCTGAATCAGAGGGGTGGGATTTGGCAATGTGGTAAAAGAGAAATTCCCTTTGA
>CAFUXE010000032.1:404941-417119 GCA_903364295.1 Serranus cabrilla | reverse complement strand
AATTGGCTCATCATTACAGCGAATTGGTAAAGATCCAGACTTCATTCCAGCTTACTAACAATGTTTGACAGAATGCTGGTAGTTTATTCCCATGTGGGAGGTATTCAGATGACAAGTGTGTGCTTTCAGTTTGCCTCTATTTTATTTTGGTTTATAGAACAGTTTCAAAACAGAGTTTGATGTTTCTGAGTGCTTCACTCGGCGCCAAACACATATCAAATGCACAAAAAAAAACATTATTAGATGAAAATATGCAAAGCAGCCAGTTTAAAGGGAATAAAACAACAAAGTGTGCATTTACATGTAGGGTTTAGATGTTAATTGGAGACACTGAGGAGTTTAGTTTCCTGTTGATCTTTATGTCTTCACAGGTGTTTCAGGTTTTTCATCTCTCACACCTCCCACCTCTGTCACTGGGTAGCTCCATCACAACAATGGAGTCAGAGTGAAAAGTAATTAGCACATTTGTCTCATGTTTGGTGTCTTTTGTCTGTGCTATGACTCAGGCCTGTTTCTAATCTCCTGCAAAGCTGCTTTGGATCTCGCGTATTGCAGTTGATCTTGAGCTGCTTTTGTTTGTGTTTTTACAGAAGCGCCAGAACGGCTTGGCTGCTTTATTTAAAGTCACATATGCTTTATCCTTCGCTTTGTATTGTGAATTCTTCGCTGACAGAAGCCTGGATACGAGCTTAGCACTGTTAAACAGCTCATCTATAAACATGGGACGACAAAATATGATTCCATTAGATATGGCAATGTTTTTCAACAACACAAAAACAAAAAAAATCCCTCTGCAAATTTACATACAGTGCCTGTTGCACAAGCAGGCAGGTTGGCAATTTAAGTGGAATCTCACTGGATCTACAGGAAACCGGTGTAACAATCTGGGCCGAAGTGAATGTACATGTTCTCTGTGTTGAGCTCAAACTAATGTCCCCAGACAGTCTGACAATGAACAAGACTTCCAGTGCTCAGAGACTCATTGCCTGTGGCAGTTTACACCCACAGCCAACTAAACTTAGTCCCAAACTGGTCCCTCAGTAATGTTTTGTGTAAAATAATTTTCTGGAAGGTTGATCTGCATACAAACTTCGGGATTAGCTGTACAGTACAGTCTGGAAGTAAACTAATTTAATCCTCTCTCAATTTCACTGTTGCGTGGGCTAAGCTGTCTCAAAGTTAGCCCAACACACTGTGTTTGTGTTTCCCTTGTTTCAACCTGCCACCATCGTTTGCTGTATTTAACAGTGTGGTGTTAAAGAGAGCCACTCGGGGGGGAAGCCCTGCCCATCACGAGTGGAAACCAGCTGATAAATGTGATAATTGGTAAAGAGCCGGACTTTGGGGAAGCCGCTCGTGTTCCCCTTCGGATCAATAATGCACACACAAAATTGAAACTCACTCAGCCTGAACTGGAGAATGAGTTTGCAATCTAATGTCAGTTGGACACAAGGTTGCATTCCAGTGCCTGAAAAGCTATATGAAAGTGAAATTGAACATGACTCCAATCTCGCTGCTGAGCTAATCCAACTCTTTGTATGCGTGGAGGAGCTTCATGATCATTACACACAACAGTAAGCACAGGACATCAAATCGCCACTTGCATGTTTTGTAAAAACTAACACTATCAGCTTCAGAGGTGCAGATACTTTCAAAGTAACTTTAGTTGCTTTCAGCAGTACAAAAATGCTGAACTTTGATGATAAACTGCAACTCCATTAGTCATTTCTAGTGGAGAGAAAAATATCTGGTTGTGATAATAAAAAGAGGTTAAAAGAGGAACTTTTGAAGAGCTGCACTCACAGATTTACCAATGCTCAATGTGGCTAGTCAAAGAAATCACTTTGGGTTGATGCTTGTAAACGAAGTAACCCAACATAACCTGTGGTAACAGGTAACTGCAGGTTAACATCACACTCTTTTCACTTTTATTTTTCATTTGTGCACAAATTCAAAGAATTACGGATTTCTTTTTACTTTGGCTTTATTGATGGTGGTAGTGATACAGACAGAGGGACATGCAGGACAGGGCTCCGAGCTGGATTACAACCCGACCCAGTGTGTCGCAAGGAAGTGAGGAAACAGAGTATAAAGATCTACAAAGTCCACTCTGTGAGGATGGGAGGAGGCCTCACCCAGGAGCAAAGGATGTTATATAAAGTAAAGTAACTTTTAATCATCTGTAGTTCACTTTTCGGTAGTTTCATCAGCTACGTTACTACATTACATTACAAAATTTTACTTTATCAATCTTTTTTAACACCTAACCATGTATGTTTTTGCCCTTAAGAAGTAGTTTTGTTGCCTAAACCTGACACAACTGCAACCATTTCACAACAGAGCAGATCATTTGGAAAGTTCAGTTCCTGTATAAGAAAGTAGGAACAAATAATGCATCATATTGTTTGGAGGACTCGTTGGTTTACAGCACAATATATGTGCATTAAGAAGGCTGTATACAGCGTGATGACTCAAGACTTTCCCAGCTCTGATTCCTCTGAACTCCTTGTGTGTGGGTGAACAGGAGGTTTTTAAACAGCTACAATGAGTATCAAAAACAGCGTGATCTCACAAAATTACGTGTAATTACCATGTTTTTTTGTAACACAGAATTATGTGCTGGCGGCACGTAATGTAGCGTGGACACAATTCCAACGTAAAGTCAGTGGGGACCCTTTTTTCGTGCTGGGTGCACGTATTCCCAGATTTAACAACTTCACTCAGGGACGAGGTAACGAGTGACAACGAACAAACAGCGGAGTTTCTGTGCTGTGTGAAGACAAAAGTAAACGTTTTTTTACATAACTTCTGTGGCTTCACTTCCGGCATTTCCAGTACATTTATTTACTTTTTAAACTGTTTTATAATGTCTTATCAGGAAGTGTTTTGCTCTAAACCCAGGTCAGTGGTTTTGTAGCATAAATTCACAGAAACTGCAGCTTTTTTTTCAACCACGAACCGTATGTGTATGTATAATGATGTGTGTGCTATTTTTAGAACGCCCCACTGCTGCAAGTATTTTCTACACATTACATGCCACCAGTACGTAATTCTGTGACATCAGATTAATCAAAAACAGTGTTTTCAGAAGCATAAAATCATTTGAATTAATAAACTATAAAACAATCCGCCTTTGGGTTACCTCATGGAAAAAACGATGGAGATAACAAGCAAAAGAAAAACAGAGAATCAAACTTAAGTGGTAGGTGAAGAGTGTGAATGTTATAACAAGCTCTTACAAGTTACATGGAACGAGACACATCGCTGGCTTGGGGGCTATTTTCACCCGCAGTACAGACCCAGTCGATGCATTACAGTGAAGCCTGTCATAAGCTCTCTGTGTTGGCCTGGTGTCTCACTGAGGGGCCTTTGTTGCATGTGCCATGAGGTAGCCTCAGTGCGGCAGTCTTGCAGAGAGCTCCGAGCTCACTACATTCCCTCCCTGTTCTGAAGGCCTGACAGTCCTATTAGGACTGAATGAGGAGGAATTTGCCTTACCTTGGCAAAAGATCTCTCATAGCCCCTGACAGCTATGGCAGCTCGTCATGGCAGCTTGCTGATGAGAACTCTGCAACCCCCTCTCCACCACCTCCTCCACTGCCATCCCCAGCCCCCCGCTCCTCCTCTTCACTCCTTCATGTGGAGCACTTGAAATGCCAGAATCTCTTCTCGCCTCTTTTTTTTTCTTCTTTTGACTATAAGAACAACAAAATGGAAATATAAAGTACAAGTATCTCTTGCTGCAGGAGGCAACAGAGATCTAGATCCACCAAGGCAAAGCATGGCGCGGGCTGAGTGACAGGAAGCAGTTGAAAAGCACACAAGGCAATTTAGAAATTTATATTCAATCTCCCCCCTTGTGGAAAGCCAAACTATACTGCTGGCATCTCATTTTTCTGGCTGACACGCCATGTAAAATTGATCAATACAAAAGTGTCACCTCACCGACAGCAGCGGGGAGATGGAACGACAGGTAACTCCATGCACAACAATCAGCGAAGCCTGCACAGTCGTTGTTTACTGCTTTTATTTTCAGGTGTTGCACTTTGCTAGATTTAAAGGTTTTGTGAAATATGTGTCTCAGCCGCGTACGGCACATTCCACGTTTAGAAACTCAAGGAAAGTTAATAGAGTTATCAATGCCAGAGGAAGACGCTCTGCCCCGAGGCTGTTTTTCATCAATGCTCCAATCACAAACACCCCGTGTTGCTTTTGGAATACAGGACATTTTTTTTTTTTATGACAGCATCCTGTTGATGAGTTGTTTGCCAAAGATGACTCCAATGAGCAGCTGAATCTGAGGACTTTCTGATCACAGCTTCAAACCTGAGAAGCAAGAGCGCAGACACTTGATGAATCACCAGGAAGTGAAACTCACAGGGTCGGAATCGGTGGTGGCCATCTGGCAGTGATGAGCAAGTGCCCCCTTCCCCTCCTCAGCCTGTCGACTGGGACCAGTGGAGGCAGAAATCAGTCAGATGAAACTGATGCGGACATCAGGTGGAGGATCCACTTACAGCTCGTCTCGCCTGAGCTCTCTTTGACTGCTGGTGCACTCCGATACGCTGCCGTGCCTCTGCAAGACAGTTCTATTTCTCCAACCTCCTTAAGGTGTTCAGCAGTGACTAAACACTCCCAAATGACCTTATCAATTGTTTTATTATTTCAGCCATGGAGGGCAGAAACACATTCTCAGCTCGGAGATTTAGTCGGGATCCCGCCCGCTCCGTGGGGGTTTTGTGCTCGGTGATTATGCAAAACCTTTAGACACATCCCCGATTCAAAAGAAAGAGAACAAGGGGAGCTTTGATCATGCTGCTGAGGTTACCTTGATTTCAAGGTCACTCTTATATCCATATTCTGCCTTTGTTCTTTATCACTCAAGGCTTGCAAGCACCACCTATACCGAGTGAATTATAACAGGCGGCTCACTGCCATGACAGAAACCTACAAAAATGTGCAACGTGGATTTATTTCTGATGAGTCACTGAACAGTCACGGCTCCATCACATCGGGATTGGGATACACTGTGTATCTGCACTTTACTCACTTTACTCCTTATGCACTTTGTTTTTCTGATTTTCATCTATTTGATGTTCTTTTGTTGTTGTTATTGTTATCTTTTTTATCCAGTGTTATATATTTATATTGGGATTGTTCTTGTTTTTTGTAATTCTTTGGAGCAATCTGTAACCAGAATTTCCTTCTGGATAAATAAAGTTCTATCTTATCTTATTAAAATTCACTGCAACTTTCATATGCTTTCGCACTACTAGTGTTGGAATACCATTAGTGGATGTGTATGTTTAGTTTCTTATAGGTGACATTCTGGAGGGTAAAAAGAAAGAAATCCAGAGTATAAAGAATGACAAAGTCCGTTTAGGATAATAATAATACATTATATTAATAGAGCACTTTTTAGAGTACTCAAAGATGCTCTACAAGTCAATAACACACTTTAAAAACATAAATGCAGTGGGGGGGCAACAAAAAGAACACAGAAATATAACAAAACACATTGAAAGCAGTTTTGAAGAGGTACATTTTGTAGGTTTTTTGAAGGTGGGCAGGTCGGTACAGCCACGGATGTTTTTTTTGCAGGGAGTTTCAGAGGCTGAGAGCAGCTACAGAAAATGTTCTGTCTGCTCAGGATGGGTGAGGCAGTGAATGGTTCAAATAAACAGGGTAAGGTTCAAATAAACATGGGACTTTGACCCAGGAGAACGCTGTTTGTGTCTTTTGTAAAACCAGGAGTCAACATTCGCTTTTTTTAAGTATCATAACTGAACGTCTCTGTGCAGCTTCATCTTATCTACTTCACTTTTTTCCATCTAAATACCTCATTTGTGTCAGTTGAGGTGTGTTTGTACAGTAGTATGTCTCCTTTATTTTTATTTTACCCTATTTGTATGTATGTGTGTAAGTATATATACATGTATTTAGAGGGAAAAGGGTAAAAACAAAACAAAAAGAAGAGTACTGACAAACAGAATCAGCCGTATGATGATTGTACTGAATTACTTTTTGTAAACAGAAACAAACTTGCATGTTTGACTGTATGCAATATTGTGGAAATAAACAAATAAAAGTATTTTTTGTGTTGCATGTTGCTTTAAACTAATCCAAAGACTGTGCTTGAAATGGGAGAGTTTTGCATCGTTAATTTTAGTTTTGCATGCATTTATTTGAAAGATAATTTTGTAAGTTTGCATGTTTATTAGTGTTCTTTCTGCAAACTCTATTTTGCAAAATTGTGCTTTCAGTTTCAGGCCTGCAGAAGATTAACTGCTGGTCTAATTTTTCAACCAGAGCTTGGTTAAAGAATCCCAATCAGCATCATTGGAGACAACATTCGGCTATGTTGTTGAGTTAATAATTCTCACATAATATTCTCATAGCAAACCCTTTCAGCGATGTCTTCTAATAAGTGGGCTACTTTTCTTCCATTATTTATTGCTATTGAGCACTGTAGAGGTTCTGCTGCCATCCATTCCATACACAAAGGAAAGTAAGGGGGAGTAATGAAGCAACCATTAATGCATTCCTTTTTTCATGCTCACATTTGACCAGTCAAGTCATGTCAAGTATATTTGTAAAGCCCAATAACACGAAAAGTCTCAATAGACTTCACAGGCCAGCATCATCATTGATTCCTGACCCAGTCAAAGCACTTTAAAACGGAAAAGAAAAATATCAACAGACAAGGAAAATTGGAGAAATTTCCTGAGAGGCGATTCAAAGTCAGACCTCCCCCACAAGGTCAGGTAAGCAACAGAATCCATAGAGCTACAATGAAAACAGAAAACATATACAAAGCATAAAAAGTTTGATTTTAAGGAGGAATATCAAACGTAATCCTGTCAAAGTGAATCAGGGATACAGTAAGAGTGCAATATCACTTATTAACAGCCCAACAGCAACTCAGGATCCAGCCTATTGCAAAGGAAGTGTACAGTTTGTATGAATTACACACACACACACACACACAGACATACGCATAAATTCCTATATTGGCAACAGTGGACCGCCACCCGACCCTAACTAGACTTCTGTTTCTTGTCATTTTGAGAGAGAATTATTTATTTTTTTTCGCTGAATATTACTGGGAATCTGTTTTACTTTTTCTTTTTAAAGAAATTGCCATGAGGGGACCTGCATCTTCACACAACCTGTAGACTACCTACAACTAAAGTGTTGCAAAAAAGTGCAAAAACTTTCTTTGTTTCTTAAAAAAACGTTGACATAACTTTAATGTTATCAATATTTAAGCATGTCTGGGATTTGACACACTCACATCCACCCAAATGCGTGCATGCATTCACAGACTCTGACTGTGCACAGGACAGAGACGGCACGTCCAATACAAATGGCTAAAAATGCAAATATGAACCTCCACAATGCCATCCATGTGCATTTTAATAGATCTAACATCCATCTGTGACGTAATATGTCTCAAGGACACAAAAAAAATGGCAAGCGTACATGTTTTAGGAGTACAAATTGTGGCATTTCCATAAAAATAAATCCCCAGAAACACTGCACATGACCTCTCTGCTTTAATTTATAACGCACAAGTCATTTTTGACCTGGAGCGTAAAAGTGAAATCATGATTCAAAGTCATAAAGAGAAACTAAATATTTAACACACAGAGACGTTCCAAAACTATTCCTTCCGTGATCATGGCAGATATACAGTAAATAAATCAGCTTTGACATGAATAATATAAATGCACTTAATGAGGTCTGTGTGGACTCTAAGAAGTACAAAAAAAATGCTGAACACTCAGATTCCACTGCAGCAGTTTAAGTGCCAATGTAATTATGCTGCAACAGAATCTTACCTCGAGAAAGTTACCGCCATCTTTTATTTCTAAATGAATGGAAGTGCACCAACTGCAACTGTAATCTCTTCAAAGTACACATCATAAATCTCCAATCTGACCAACACGTCAGCAATCGACACAGAAATTGGGTTTTAAATATCTATTCCAACAGATGAGAGATGGTTTTATTTCCAGTCCCCAGTGGTTTCGTGTATCCGGGGTTATGTACCCTTGATCAGAGGACACCTGTCACAACTGGAGATGTAACCCGCAACGATTTGACCAATGACTGACATGCAAACCCTCTTTCCTGCCAGGTAAAATCGACATCTGTGTCCCGTCTCGGTGACAGACAGCACATGAAGATAAATTAATGAGACATCCATGTCAGTTGCTTTCATCTGCAGTAATTGATGCTCACTGCAAAGGAGTGAAAGGTTAGGGGAAGCCCACTGCTGCAAAAAAAGTCTGCATCAAATATTAATGAAGAGGAGCCTGGGATGATTCAGTCTGTGTATTATTAATGATGACATTGGTAGAGTCAAACTGAGTGAAGGACACGTCTGTGGACAGAGCAGTCTGCAAGCCCCAAGCTAAATTACTTAAATGGCATTTTATGAATTCATATATTCCTTGAGTTTGGCACGGGACAGTCCAATTAGTTTGTGCAAATATTTTCTGACAATATATACATAAAAAGCAGATAATTAATGTGTGTTTGTGATGTTAAATATAAAGCCTGGAGCTGCTCCACGGAGCATGAATTCAACAGAACAGGTGGCCGTGAGGAAATCCAGGGGGATTTTCTGGTGTATTTTCTGGTTCATTTTTGTTTTTTAGAACTAATACCACAAATATTAGTCAAAACTCAAGTGATTATGAAAACAATGTGCAGCTCAGAGAGAACTGGTATTATCTGGGTAACATCAAATATCATAGATTACAGGAATATAAATGAAGATTTAAGGATTTAGCTCACCAACCCCATCAGGACTAATCACTCGGTAAAACTTTTAAAACTTTGGATATTTGGAATAACTTTTTACATTTTCCTGATGAGCAACTTCTGTGAAAATACTGTTTTCTAGAAATAGCAAAGGCAGATGTTGGGTGAGGTTGTTAAAGACTTTTTAACTCTAAAGTTGGCCAAACATATCCATACCTTAACACCAGGGTCAGAAAGTTGTATATATTGTATTTTTAGAGCTCCAGGTTATGTGACTTTTCCACTTTGATTGTAAGATTTAGTAAATAAACAAAATATAATAAAAACCTTTTTGACAATCAAAATAACCTATTGATTATGCATGCAACACTGAATATGTTGGCGGTAAATAAATATGTGTTTATGGATAAAAACTCAGCATTTTGATAAACACACAGAAGGACAAAACACACAAATATTGGCTACTACGTCCAACTCCATCTGCTCGGCAGCACTAATGTAATTAATCTCACAACTCAGCAGAGATATTGAGGCATGTCTGTTTTAAAGCAATTTAATTATCTATCTAATCTAACAAGATGGAGGAGAAATCAATCGCGGCGTATTACTGCGAAGCAGGGAGAGGAAATATTTGGAATTCCTTGCAGATCAGAGAAATAAAAACCAATTTAGGTTTATCTCGGTGTCAATTTCTCTTTTTCACAAGCTTAAATAAGCAAATACCTCTAAAGCCGGCAATCCATACTATAAGGGGGGAAAAACACACAAGAAGTGTGTTTATTTTCAGGTGCATTTTTTCACATTTACATGTTTACACCATCTGCTTTCTAATCTAAATGAATCACCATGTTTAACAATAAAAACAACTAAATATGTGACACATATCAAACACTTTATATTCTCAGACTAATGTGTTGCAACTTATTATAAGTTATCATGATGGTTTATGGTGGTTCAGGAAGAAACTTGATCCGTCTTAACAGAACAAAATGCATGGATTTAATTATGGCATTAAACTTTCTGCTCTTTAGTTGTGTGAGCCATGATGGTTCTGGTTGGTCCAACACGTTGATACAGACTGGAATATCTCAACGACTTTTGGATGGAAAAAAGTTCACATTCAAGTCCCTCTCAGGATGAATTCTAATGAATCCGGTTACATATGGAAACATGCTTTTCCCCTGAATAATTACAATACAATACAGGGTGTTTGTACAGGCAGCAAAATACGACTCATATTTACGTTTTAGACTGTGCTCTGCTGCTATCTTGCTGACTTAGTAGTGATAATTGCCAATGATAATTTTCCTGGAACTTACATATTTTTACACAAGTTCTGTTTTTACCTAACTTCTGTAGCTCACGTCGCCCTCCTAACTACTTTGTTTCGGCAATTACGTACATTTATTTACTACTAAACTACTTTTAAAACACCTAACCAGGAGGTTTTTGGCCCTAAACCTAGCTCAGTGGTTTTGTAGCATAAATTCACAGAAACTGCAGCTTTTTTACAGCCATATAATGATGCGTGTGCTATTTTTAGCTCTGTACCACAAGCCACAAAACACTCGCATATGGATCACTTTGACACATTGAGTGTCAAAATGCACACTGCTTATGGATGATATTGACAAACGGTCCATTCTGTCGCTCAGGTTGGAGATCTTGTTGAAAAATCTATCTACAGGTTGGATTGGGATTGACTTTTACAAAAAAATCATGGTCCTCAGAAGATAAAATTATATTTCTGACATTAGTTTTGAGTGAATTGTTTCAACAGTTTTTAATAGATTGATAAGAAATGCATCTTGTTGTTAATGTTAACATGCTAACATGCTAATAAGGTGGTGCTTATGGTGCTAAACATATCTCATCACAAACTGTTATTTAAATCTATTATTTCGGTGAGTTTCTTGCTTTTATTCTTTCTGTTTCATCAAGTCTGAGTCGTGAGCAGAAGCTGCCCCACAGATTACACTCCTGTGCTTTATGTATTTATTGGAGGAGGCATGCTCTTGCTTCTACTAACTCTAATGATATTTGCACTGCTATTCATCCTGGCGGTCTGCCACAATTCAGCTGACTTTCATTCATCAAAGGGCCGTCTGCACAGGCTGCACAAACTGAGCAATAAGTCCTTATTGTGACCCAAATATTATAACACCAGGTGCCCTTCCAACATTTTATTACACTACAACTGACTGGCAAGGTTTCTTTCAGATGATATTATTATGAGGAGGGATTCCTGTGTTGCATGCAGGCTCCACTACATTACTGTAAAATGATCTTATACGCTGCCTGTTTTATTCAGGCTTTACATCAACAAAAGGCTGAACATGTAAATGGAGTGCATTGATTTCCTCGCTAATGGAGAGGATAAAACACATTATTAGTATGAAGTGATGAGGTGTTCGGGTAAAAGCTATCTGTCCTCCCCTTTGACCTCTATCCCTAATCAATGTTTTCAATTTGTGCGTTGATAAAAGTGAACAGGCTTAATGCGAGGGCTCAACAAAATCTTACAGGGGTCACATTAAAAATGCAAGGAGTGGTGGATATCTCAAGTGCCCTGACTGGACGTTGTCCAAATATAATATTGTACCCCTGCAGCAATTATAGGGATCGCTGGAAGGGTGGCCACTGCGAGGAAATGAACTCAGGATCAATCTCAGCACTTATCAGGATATAAGTGAGTCAGCCGAGGTTCAAGGAGACTTTAGGAATCTGTTTGGCACCTGACGCAGTGCAGCTCCGGCTGCCAATCTCCCTCCACCTTTCAGCCCATTTCATTACGCCGCTCCTTATATGTACCTCCAATGTACATTTTTGAACTTCCGGCACTTCATCAACAAACTTCACAGACTTATCATTTCCTGCTGATTTCCTTTTTTTCCGTAAATCTCCAAGAGGCATTTTTTATCACCGTCCTCTCATGTATTTTGTAGCACAGACAAGTATTCAGGTACTGTGATAGAATCAGCTTTCAAAGTCAGCGAGTGATGAATATCTTCCATTTAATTCTACTGGCAGTCTAAGCAGCTCATATTCCCAGCACTGCTATCTGCCTTGCATTATAAATTGCAGGAGTCCTGTTTTGATCAGTTGCGTCAGACAATAAACATCTAATTCTAAAGGACGAATGCATTGATTGGCACCAATGCCATGATTTTCACTCTAGTGAGATCAAATTTCTTTGGCATTTTTAATCATAATACCTATTATAGACCTGGGGGCATCCGGGGTTGTTAAGAATCTCTTAACACACCTCTCCATCTAAATCAATGCGGTACATTGTGATGTAAATTACCATTTGGGCTTTAGGTTTTCAGCTGAGTGATTGAGAGTTCAGACAGTCTGAATTATGTGGCAGGCCTTGCTCATAATTTCACAGATCAATGAGCATTATCTA
>CAFUXE010000032.1:390760-404905 GCA_903364295.1 Serranus cabrilla | reverse complement strand
ATTTGTAATGGGGCCAAACTCAATATTCCACTCCCATTGTTCAGCAAGGACACGGCCTTTTGAATCCCACTGTGCTGCCAAGTACCACCTTTGAAATACAGGATATCGCACTGTGTCGTATTTTAAACCACTTATCTGATATTCCATCTGAATTGAGATTTGGCTTCGCCTCATTTCGGAGACACTTGGGTGTGCAGTTCACTGAGGCTGAATTACTAATGAGGCAAAGCAGGAGAACGCTTTGGGGGCCCAGACGCCAAGGGTCCCAAATGGAGGTTTAACAGGGGCCAGTTGGGTTGTGTTGATCCAACTAAGTAACTTTTAAGTAACCCTTAAAATGCTCTTATAGGTTGTTTCTAGAAGCAGTTTAATACCATCCATATTTTCTCCCCCAAAATATCACTCGACATGTCTTTTAGGGCAGCGGTCCCCAACCCTCATCGTTTGGTACCAGGCAACAGAGAAAGAATAAATAACTTATTTCTGTTTTATTTATTATCTGAGTCTGAACAATGTTTTATTTTGAAAAATGACCAAATTCTCTCTGTTCCATCCGTCTCTAACGACTCACTCTTGTCTCGGTCACGTGATACATTAACGCTAATATCAAACCCACAAGCATCTTGACGTCTGTGTAAAGTTTCTTTGGCCCAGTGAGGAGACAGAAGAAGAGCCTCTGACCACTAAGAAACAGAAAGCTGCGTTTAACAGAAACACCAGGAGACCGACTTCAAATATGGATTCATGGCGACAGGTGATTCCCACGCACCAACACGCTCTGCAGAATATGCAGCGACCGGCTCTCCAACGAGGCCATGAAGCTTCAAAACTGCTTCGCCACTTGGACACCGAGCACCTTGCATTAAAAACCAGCCTTTGGAGTATTTTGAAAGAACAAGGACATATTGATCCTCCACACCTTAAAGGTCCGTGAAAATATTGTCTGACATTAAATTGGGGACCGCTCTCACAAGCCAAGTCTGTTTGGTTAGTCCAAATCAGAGTAAAATTAATACTTAATTAATTGATTAATACAGCACCTTCATATCTGTCTGTTATATAGGACGATAGAGTCACAATTAGCCTAGCTTAGCATAATGAATTAAAGCAAATGGAAACAGCTAGCCTTGCTCCATCAGAAGAAACAATCTGTTAATCTGTTTCATTTTAAAGGTGTTGGTAGGTATGTTTTTTAGTTTTTTATGTATGCAATCAGAAATTATTCAGCTGTGATGCAGCTCACACCTAGAAAGCACACACAAGTGACGATCTCTTTTCAGTGTTCAACCTTGCGTTATATCTGCATTCCTGCTGCTGACTAGAGACCCTGATGTTATGGTGTAGAACTAAAGAGCAACAAGGCCAGTGATTGATTTAGTCACAAACCTGCAATTCATAATGTTGCAGCTCAGCAGGATGGTTATTAGTTACTGCTCAAACCCAGTGCAAAATTTTAACTAGCTGCATATATTGCAATATCTAACCCGGAATAATAAATGGCTCGGCATTATACTCAAAGCAGCTTTCTCTTCCTCATAAAGAGCTTAAAGAGCATGAAATTCGAACACAGGTAATGGAAGCTTGACTGTATAATTATACTCTTGTCTCATGCAAAGGTGCCTCCATTCCTCTCTCTGCTTTGGGCTGTTTCTGATCCAGCACGAGCATCCAGAATAAGAAATAAGGGAGAGCTCTGCAGTGTGAATGCAATTTGCAGCTGGTGAGTGCATCCTAAGATATTTACCCAAAAGACATAAAAGGTTAAGCTATTATGATCTGCACAGGGCAGATAAATGGAGTCCTGCTGGGTAGACAGAAAAGAAAACACTACTTTTTCTCCAAGATATGTTTACTGGACCTGCGGGGCAAGCATGCATAATCGGGGTGTAATTCAATTAATATGTTGCCTCAAAAGATCCTGAGCAAAAACCGGCTCTTTATTTGTACTACGAGATGTTACATTTTAAATGATGCAGCTCATTGAGCTGAAATGTGGAACGGCATAACTAAGACGAGGTGAAAACATTCATTGATTTGAGCCGGTGCTGGTAATTCAGATTTATAGACATACCAGGACTAATAGTGGGCCTTGAAAGAGCATCCATCATCAGTGGCATGTGGCATTGATGGCCTGAGAATGTGAGGCAGTTTTATGGATGCATTATGAGCAGGCTGTCTGAGCTTTTTTAAAGCCGCATCACTCAGGGTGTCAAACAAAACTCGTCTACATGTATCCACTTAGAGTATTTCTCTGCTAAGCCTGACCATAGCAGGAATAATCTGCAATTCACACACAAACACAGTTTATCCAATAACACCCAAGGCTCTGACCATTTGATGTACAATCGCCCTGTGAATACTGCGTTAAATACTATAAGCCTTTCTCTTATCTTTCCTTCACATTCTGCCTTCGCCTGAAACGGTCCTTGTTAGCTAGAAGTCCCAAAGATGTCAATGCAGCGAGAGCAGACGCATCAAAGTGCCAAGTATTGTGGTGGATGTCTGCAAGACCCTGTTGGCTTGAAATTCCAACCCTGCGCTCACGCCTACGCCGCCTCGCAAAGCAGCTACAGTAATTGCAGAGGGGCTATTGTTTTTCTTAGCAGCAGGAATAATTGTGTTTACAAATGGTTGGTGGAAATTTGAGACTTGAGAGAGACGCAGGGCTCAGATTGGAAATGACATGAGCAGAATTTTACATTTAGTTAAGGGAGAACTGCCTTTTTTTTAACACCAAACACAATATTTGTTGAATTTAGCTTTTGCAGCTTCTTTGCAGGATATAAAATGTTTAATTCAACAATATGTGACATTATCACAGATTTATCTCTTCCTCTACCCATTCAAACATAAACATCCTTTACTCTTCTGCTTGCAAGGCGGACGAAATCTGTTTCAGACCACATTTCAAAAAACATCTGTCGGTTTGTTTATCACTCACAAACAAATTAGTGAGACAAGAAAGCTGGATGCAAAAGCATTTGTTCAATTTAAAAACCTACAAAAACACGGCGCTATCTGGAACATATGGCCAAACTTCGACTCCAGGAAATGATATCAGTCAAAATTCATCAGCGCAGCCTTGGAGGACAGGTCAAATGGGAATTAACGCTTCAAGCAAAGAGTGCAAATTTAATTTATGTTCTTGTAATCAAGTGCATGAGTGAGATAAGTTTTTGCCTTGCCATGATGAGCATGGAAATTGAGTCTCAAGAGCTTTTTAAATAACTAACTTTAAATACAAAGATTACATTTAAACTTTACATCATCGGAAAGACAGAAATAAAACACACACAAGCTCATATGCGCATCTTCTTACACACACACACAGCTGTTAAAAATATGGTTCCAATCTTATGAGAACCATAAAACAAAGTAATAAGAAGAGCATCCTCTTCGTCTTGGAGACAATTTACAGTGTGGATGGGTATACTGCCCATAACTCTTTATAGAAGCTCACTTTTCAGATACAACAATACACACAATGGAGTTTGACTTGCAGGTGGTCCGGCGTGTCTTGGCCAGCAAAGAACAGCACAACAGGCCATTGTGATGCTCTTGGCATCACAAAGCAGCTGCAGAGATGGAGGAGATACACTCATCCTTCATAATTTCAGGAGTTGGGCCCTGCCAGGTATTTAGAAAGCTTATTCCCTGCTGAGTTGCCCCACAATTTAATCCGGAGGCCCAGTCAGGCAAGACAGATGAATCCTGTCATCTTCTGAGAGGCAAGAGGGTTGACTGGTCTGAAGTCTGGAGCTAATGTATTAGATATTCAGAAAATAAAGGGGTAAAAAAAACTCAATTTAGATCCTTTTAGAGTGGATTGAGTCTAGAAGACATGTCTCTGGAGCAACGTCTGCACAAGCGACTTCCTGGGAATCAGTTATTTAAGAAGTTGTCAGCCGTCAGGGTCGTTTATCAACACGTTTCAAGGTTGTTAATTATCAGCCGGTGTTTAAGTTCCATGTCTAAAAGCCTTGGATTCTGATAAATCAATGTTTTTCTGATGCATCTGAAGCTGTTTGCTTCTGTGTAGACCCATGAGATTTAGTAAAGGATGCTATGATTAGTAAGCAGGAAGAACAACCAGTATGGATTTAAAAAAAAGTCTTTCATGTTTATTTGTCTAGGGACACGTATATATAGCATAAACCAAAGCCAAACATTATAGCATTTATAACCGAAGAGCTACAGGGTTTTCTGTCTCAAGATGGACTTTAAAAAAAAAAAAAAAATCAATAAAGGACATACAACAGCACAACACAATAACAATAATGCAATAACTGTATTTTATAAAACGACTAAAACTAAATGTAATGATGCTCATAATGTATTAAATCTTAAATCTCTAATAAAAAAAACATGATTTTTAAAGAAAAGAAACATGGAATTGCAGAGTCGTTCATATGCTGTCTTGGTAATTTACCGTTTCAGACACTAACACAAACATACTGGTGTATAGATGATTTATTTGGTAAGGATTCCAGCTGCAGCAGGCTGAGTCGTAGCTGCACAAAGCTCCTTCAAGTTTCTGATGCTGCTGGTAATTGCTGAAAGTGGAAACAGCATTACCATCGTTGAAGAAGCCCTCTGTAACCTTCTCCTTTTCAGCAGGACACTGTACATCTAACAAAGCCAGCTCCACTGCGAGCCTCCTGCCCACTGTGTGCACGACTCTCTGTCACAATAAAAGAATGAATGTAAATACTGCAATTTCTCGGAAATAGTCTCCTGTTTGGTAATGAGACAAGGCGAACCTCCCCAGTGCTGCTCTTCATCACAAAGAGCGAATGTGAACACACTAGCTGCAGGGGTAATTAAAGCCAGTACAGACTTGATTGTGTACTGTGAAATACATTCATCTTGTTTTCTGTACATCTATCACATGGGGACGTCTGACGCTGAATTATGTAGAGCAGGACTTCATAATTACTGCACAAATCCATGCAGCAATGCATTGTCTTAACAAGTTTTGGATGAAAAATGCAAGTTCAATTAAGTATTTTATTTATTTATCTATTGCACTGAAGTTACTGGGCCCCTTTTCGCCACTGAAGGTGAAAAGCGCGCTTTTTCTGCAGCAGCTAAGTGTTGAGTTAGCTGCGAGATGATCAGAGAAACCTTGTTAAAGTAACTGACCGATATTCATGTGGTGGGTTGCTTTGCTTTGGGGTATGTAAATGTGCTCTTAGCAGCACTTTAACACTGCATACATTTAAACTGTTCTCCGAAGAAATGTCCTCAGAGGAAGTGGGAGTGTGTGTGTGTGTGTGTGTGTGTGTGTGTGTGTAAGGGAGAAACAGAGCGGAGAGAATTTTTCAAGAATGATCATAGAGTTACGGGTTTCTAATGAAAAGACGTTGAAACTCAATCAAGAGTTAAAGTAAAGTTGCATAAGAGAAAAAGCATGCTCCTAAAACTGATTATCACGTTTTTCATGATTTTCTTTTTAAACAAAGTCAATCATTTTATTTTGAATTTTTTGTTGTATTTTGAAGGATTAACACATCGACAAAACAGGGACAAAATGTGCAACAAATGTAATTCTACATATTTTTTGCAACATAAAAATAAAAGTGAGGCTC
The DNA here is from genome assembly GCA_903364295.1 of Serranus cabrilla. Lineage (NCBI taxonomy): Eukaryota > Metazoa > Chordata > Actinopteri > Perciformes > Serranidae > Serranus > Serranus cabrilla. The sequence continues at coordinate 399,317 of CAFUXE010000032.1, read as the reverse complement.
CTGAATTATCATCATGACACGACTCAATATTCAGAGCTCATCCAATGTATTTGTTGTAACGTATGAATGATAGATATGGCCGGCATTGGTGTTGAAATAGCTGCAGGGCCTGGTCATGTATGCTGTCAGTGGTCGATAAAAGTAGACAATGTGAAATCACCTTATTGAAGCTGGTGTGGAGAGATGAATCAGACCGTGCCTGTACAACATATAAGCCTCAGTCCACCAGTAAAAAAGACACGCTGAGGCTGTTTCTTTTCAAGTCGGGCTGTAGCAGCTCAGCGGGGGCGATAACAACCGAGCCACAGGGAGCCAACAATGGCTATTTGTTCTCCAGGGGCCATTTTTTACACAAAGTCAGTCCACCCTGGTGGAGACTGTGGTGAGCTGGCCACTTCCTATTTGGCAATTACATACCAGACAGGGCAAATACTTAAACCGAACCACAATTCCAATCAAATCAAGGATAATGAAGATTGATTCTTCTGGTCTATAAAGGTATCACCCTGCAAATAGCCTATCTTACTCCCTGCCCATTCAATATAAACCACCTTAATCTGGCTCCAGTGTTTTTGTCCATGTTGTTGAGAAATCTCACTGGTGAGGGAACAAGTTTAATTCAATACCCCGACCTCATCAGAGGTCAGGGTATAGATGCAGGAGCATCAAAAGACTGACAGGCTGGAGGAAAGTATGGAGTTTAACTCTGGCAGGTTTAACCCCGAGCCGAGGTTAAATCTAAGGTTTAACCTCGAGTCTCACCATGGAGAGTTGCCAAAGTCGTTGCAGTAAAAGTTCAAGTGTGTGGGACAAAGAGTGCATGGAAAATGACTGACTTGAAAATATTTTTTAATGGGCTACAGTTGGGGAATTGTCATGGTATGCACTCCTTTTCACCGTGCATAGGATCAATGCATGAGTACAGGATCGATCCATAGCTGCACAGTCCTGAAGAGGCAGTTGAGTTTTTGAATGTAAAACACCTCAGTGCACAACATGTCATTTCCTGCCAATATGGGTCTCTCAATCAAAACAATAACAAAGGTTTCAGTTTCAGTACAGCTGCAGCCTGTAGCACCTGCAGTCAGCTTCTCCTGGTTCATTCCTCCACACTGAAGGAAGGTCTTAAACTGTGCATCCAACCGACAGGATTTTAAGATAATAGACCGTGTAATACTCCTTCTGACCACAATGTGGGTTGTAACATCAGGGTGGTGCTGTCCATATATTTGCTTGTTGACCCATGAGGATGTTAAGCAACTGCTGAAGAAGAACAGTAACTTTAGAGAAAAATATATTTTCAAGACTTTTGTTCAACCTTCGAAGCAGCAACTGTCGAAACTGGAAGTGGGATATTTGTCTTTTTAATCACTTTAAGAGAGACAAAGAGAAAGAAGAAGAGTCTGCATTTGGACTGCTCACATACGTCACCTGGTGGTTATTACTCCATAATAATAATGCAGCAATCACGCCAAGTTAAAGACTGTTCATTTGAATAAAACTACACAGTTTTATGTGTTTGAAAATGGTTGGAAATATGTAATACTTTCTAAGTACACAACTCAACCAGGTGTTTGTGTCCCGTTTTTACAAGGTACGGCTGGTAATAGTGTTTCTTTGTCCACTAATGCTGTCCAGCATTTTGTATTTGACGTTTTGTTCCTATAGATAGCTGGACAAAGACTCTACATTACATGCTCTGTTATTGAGAGAGAGAGTACCCATGTGTAAAAACAAAACCCTTTTAAAGGGAAAAATTTTCCAAGTCAGTGAGTAGTGCGGCACATTGACCAGAAGAGGAAGAAGAGGTTGATTGATTATTTCATTTAATCTGGCTGCCCCACCTCCACACTATACCAATCGTCCTCCCTTCTCCTTCAGCCCACACTCTTTTACACTTTAGCATGGCTTTCATCGTTACTGTAAAACACACTGACACCTTCAATTCCTCTTCATATCGGTGGCAAACAATTTCCATCTCTGCAGCTTTGTTCTCTCTAATAGGCAATAGAATTGCAGTAAACTCCTCAAGCTTCTCCATCTCCATTCTGCTGTGAAGACTCCATCCATTAGCCTTGCACCTCATTGCTCCCAACACCTGACCCAGAAACCGAGGGAAAAGCAGCGAGGGCCTCGCAGCATCCACCGCCATTCATTCATTCAGTGCACAGGGCTGTGGTGTGCTGGCACCAGTTATTGGCTTTTAGGCAATGTGCCTGTACTGCTTTGTGTTATTGATGAGATTTAAATTATACCCGGGGACAATGTTTTATGCTTTAGTGCGTCAGAAGTCAGTTGGCTGTGAGCGATGCCGAGCCACTTTACAGAGACCACACATCACATTATTCAACAAAAGTTGGGGTATTGAGCTAGTCTAACTAAGCTTTGATTTCCCATCCATTTTTTAGCCAGTGGGTCAGGTAGCAGGACTTCAATAATAAGTACTCAGCGAATGCACACTTAAAGAGTTCAGCAGATTTAAAAAGCTTACGTTATCCAACCTTTGAAAAGGTTTCAGGTTACACTACACCCATGAGGAAACAGCTCTCTTTGTTCCCAAGTGTGCCAAGTGATTCTCAGTCAGAACAGTGTGGACAATGATTTAAAGCAGCCTTTAAAACAACAATAACACAAACTCTGACAAAACCAAACTCAGGCCAAATGTTTGCAAGGTTGTTTTTTTGTTGCTCTGTAGAAGCCATTTTTAATATTGTCTAAGAATAAAAAGCAGTAAGAGGCTCAAAGAACAGTCAGTTACTTATTTTTGGACGAGTGAAATGGCTCTATTCATGTTATATCCCAGCTGCAGCTGAGAGGTTTGCAGACTCAGTACACAGAGGGAAAGAAGAAAATAGGAGCCACTTTGACCACATTTAGCACTAAATAGGCATGTGGGGGAAAATCACATTACATTATTGTATGTGTGGGCAAATTGTACTCTGCTCCTGTGCAATTATGAAGTACCGATGCAGTTTATAGACCCACTATGCAATGACAGTGAATTGAAAGGCAATAATTTTATTACTGCATATATTTTCTATGTGAAAGAAATCAAAGATTAAATCCTGGTTCACCAGTGAATCGCTGATGCCAAACAGTCAAAGACAGTGTGGTCATCACGTCTTTGCACTTCATCTTTAAAGTTTTGGAAAGTCTGTTATTTGTTCATCACACAGTGGCGTGCACAGACTTTTTGAAGGGCAGGGGCGAAAAGAAAAAAAAGGGCACATCAGGGCATTTTGCCTCCCAAGAGGGCAGTGTAGAGCACGTTTTGCCTCCCAAGAGGACACTGAAGGAGTCTGTTATCCGTCCATCACAACCTCATAGAGCCTGTAGTATGAGTGGACAGCAGTTTGGAGGAAGCTTCTTTCCAAACACTGTGTCTGAGAGACTAAAAGGGAGAAACTGTGGTGTAGTATGCCTGTAGGTAGGTCAAGTGATGCAACACCTAACATATGGGACAAGCAGTTATCTCAAATTGGTGGCTAAGGCTGCGATGGCTCTTTAAGGGCTTCCTCTGGATATTGTCGGTAAGTAGGTGGAGAACTCATCTGGCTCAGTGAGGCTGACTCTCTGAAACTGCAGACCTGGGCTTTATTGATAGACTATGTCTTTGATCTTGCAGTTTAATTCAGTCGAAACTCTCTTCAAAGCTCCAAGTTTCTGACCTTTACCGAGAGAGATGTCGGCTCAGTGTTCGGCGTGTGACAAGATTTCTGTCTATTCTTGTGTGTTGAGCTCAGTGAGAACTCGCCAGGGAGCGCTGGAGGGCGCATCCAGTTTGGAAAAATTCCTCTGCCCTTATCATGCACGTTCATTCACATTTGTTGGAGATCCCACTTTAGACTTTTAGACTCAATTTGTTCTGTTCGATAGTTGCTGCATAGGTGTAAGGAGTAACATCATCAGCATACAAGTTGACCGCAGTCTTACAAACACTAACAGGGTTTTTGGACCAGAGCAAACAAACAACAGGTGTGATAATGTTTGTAATCTTATAGTTTGATGGATGTTTTAGCTTGCAATTGGCCTTAGAGCCATGTGAGTAGATGCACACATATACCTTTAGAGTTGAGTTTGGCTAGAATTCCATAACACCTCACTTTATTCAAAGACTCTTGGAGATACAGTGCTTTGCTTTTATGCTGCATCTCGTTGTGTTTGTATCTTGTATTGAGTGGCCTTTTGAAGTTAGGTAGGATAGCTTGTGATTGCTTTGAACTCAAAGTAGCAAGATTCGTATAAAGATCTAAATCGAAATTACAAAACAATCGAAAGCAATTGGTCATTATTCTGTGGTCGAGTATTTCACATATCTCATAAAAAACCAAACTAAAAAGGTGATGGTGACTAAAAGTAAATGCAGATTCATGTAAGTCCACACTGTACATTCCCTTTGAAAACTTCACCAGGTGTTCAAACTTCAGGGTGTAATCATGAATAAGGTTGAAGAGATACCGCGACCTAGTGAAGAGGATTGACTTGTTTACCAAACTCAATACAGTAACGTATTTCAGCTCTCTGCTCAAGAATGAGACTTCACATTGTCCAGTGCCTGGTGGGTTTGACACTTTATTCTCAAGAGGTTAACAACACTGAAGGAGAGCTGTATTGGATGCCAGCTTAACAGGAGTGCAATCTGGATTGGTATTTAAAAGATAATGGTGAGGCAAAAACCAATTAGCTTTGTGCTCTGTGGCTGTCCGGCGCTCACAGCTGTTGTCAGTGCAATTACAGGGTCACTCCTGCTGCTAGGTACAAGCCTATATCTTGATACCAACCAAGCTAATTTTGCTGCAAGGCTAATTATGCAGATGATTATTGTGGGGAAGTGGATGATGCTTCCCCTGAAAGGAAGTTTGTGTTTGTAAAGTAACTATCTCTCGCTCACGGTTCCCTGAATGGATTCACAAAGAATGGGAATACCATGTCAAGAGCACAGATAGTCCTTAAAACAAAAGATATGATACATTTAAAAATGATGCTTAAGGTCTGATGAGGTGTTTGAAGCTATAAGAAAGCTAGATGCAACCAAAGCCTATGAATCTCTACATTGTTTTTTATATATATTATACAAAACAGTCAGATAAGTCCAACTTTATTCAACTGATTCACAAAAACTCTCAACATTGTTCAGTTGTAACACATAAAATATTATCTTCAGTGTCTGAGTTTAACAGTTGGGAGATGCCCGGATCCCTCTCGTCAAATTAAAGGATTTTAAGTGCGCCTTATAGTCCGAAAAATACGGTAATTGTAACTGTTTCTATGTTCTGAAGTTATTAGTTCTATCTGCCATGACTAATAAAGTCATCACGGTGCTTTCTCAAAGGAGACACAAATAAAAACAAAGCAGTTTTCTTTCCGTATACATTTCATTCAGCCCACATAAAAACTATCTTCCCCCAGTAAATTTCTGATAACAGTCCACCTGATAAAGACAGTTTGGCGAGCCACTTTTAACGTCTCAAGAGCTGCTGCTGACAGACGGACAGCTCTGATGACAGGGACGGCTGGACGGAGATTGAAGGTCTCACTTTTATTGTGAACTCCCAGTGAGTCACAGCCAGAGGAGCCTGAGGACAGCTAAGGTAAGAGACTTTTAATGTGTTCAGTAGATAAAAAAAAGTCCATTCCTGACACATAAATGTAACTTGTGAGGGAAAAACATGTTTGGTGATTCATTTTGATAATTTGGGGACTAAGAAATCTTGGCTACAGTGACGTCAAAGAAAAGACGGATTGAAAAAGCACACTTAAAGAACACCTAATGCATCTGTTCAGCTTTGATTGGATTCAGACGTGTGCGTCCATTGCCACCCACTGACAGGCTCTAGGAGAGAAATTAGGCATTCAAGCTGAAGCCTGTGAAACCAACTTTCAGACCTGATAGACAGAACACAAAGTGAACTTCCTACGGTACGACATTCTGCTGGACAGTCCATCATTAACCACTAGACAGCTTAATTAAATGAATCGGAATAAGATCTCTCGAGTTTTAACTGCTCTTAAAAGTGCCTCCTTTATCGGTGTGATTATAAGAGGAACTGAGGTTATTACCAGGTCATTACAAAGGATAAGATGGCAGCTGAGTGACGGCTTGGCTCACATATCTTGTCACAGCGTTAATATATTCTGTTTTGTTGTGCGTGGAATAAAAATTTTGGATTGTTTTTTACTCTCACAGCAATCAGTCCCTACCAAGACTTCTTAAAATAGCTTTCAAGTGTCTGTTTTTTTCTGACAATTTTACAGGTTGCTCTATCTTCAGTGTTGTTTCTTTCTGTTTTTACTGCACATCCACCTCCACACACAAACAGACATAAATACACTCATACACAGCCGCACAAACAAGATTTATTATTGTCATTTTTATGTTTTTTTAAATAGACACTGAAACCTGATGGATATTGTAATTTTCATGATAATATATATCCCCTCACACCTGCTCGTTCAATGCTTTCATCCTGTTTCATCTTCACTAAAACACACCGAAAACCATTTTGCTTTTCTTTGCTTTTTAACAAGTCAAACTGTGAGTGATGTGCTCTGTGTTTTGTGCATATCTTTCCACATTTTTACATGCATTTTACATCTTCCTTTGCAGATGTACAAACACCCACACACGCCAGCACCAGCTGGCCATTAACTGTAGCAGAACTGTCCGTAATGATTTCACCTGTCAAGTGTGATCGGGCTCCGAGAAGCTGCATACAGCAGAGTGCTATGGCCACCGGGAGTTTCAAGTCAGCTCTGACAAATGGCCAAGGCTGGCAGTGGATCAGCAGACTTGGGGGCTGTCTGACTTATCACTCCAGCAGCAGACACTATTACAGCCACTGGGTTTGTCTGCAGGCTCCTGTTCTCCCTCAGTCTTCTCGCTCACTCACTGTGTATTCCTCCTCTGTCAGCCTGTTTCTCTTTCTCCTTATCGCTTGTAATTCTAAACCCAAGTCAAAGATGCTTTATCGGCACAGCTCTTCAAAAATTAACAATACTGCCAAAAGATGTCAACTTTTAATAAATGGACCCAGGAGGGTGACTGAACATGCTTGCCTTCCTGCCCCTGTGGCACCCTGTTTCACATTCATGCAGTTACACACATTTACATCTGCGGCTGCTCAAGTATAACCAGAGTCATTTTTTCTGCAACCCGAACTGATCCCGACAAGACCCAATCCTGCCAGAAAATTCTGTTTGATTTGGTTTCATTTTCTAATAAAGACCGCAGGCTGGGGTCAAACTCAGCACATTTTTTGCTGATTAAATTTTATGGCTATGCACTGTAAGTCATTTTATTTTAGGGATGGATGTTTTATGTTCGACAGTATGCTATGTGTCTTTGTATTAGGAGTCATGGCTGCAGGCTGTTTTCCCTTTTATCGTACGGTCTGCGAAATCATTCAGCTTTGTGTTACACTGTGTATGCACTCGTACTATCACAATGGGAGGACAGATTGTGTTTACACAGTTACGCCTTCAAGAAACATCAGCTGAACATGTCAGGTAAATGAAAACCTAGAAAAACTGAGATAAAAGAACTGACGAGAAGTAATTGCAAAAACGACAGAATTAATTTAATTCAGTCATAAATAGTTGGACATTTTGGGAGATATTTCCACATTTTATTTTGATGAAAAGATGAACACAGCACTCATGTGTGTGCAGTTAATATAAATATGCAAGCAACATGTTTAACTGGATGGCAAAATCTCCCTGAAACTAAAAGCCCACACTTCCCCAGCAGACCTTGGAATTCAATTAAATTAAATGTATTATTGGAAGATGATATAGTGATTTTTTTGGCATGAGTTAATTGGTTACTGATGAGCATTGGGGAAAATAGATATCATGTTGTAGCTGAGAATAGCTCCTGTGCTCACTTTGCTGCAGGTAATGTCTCAGACTGAGGGGCGAGGCCAGCAGGACTTTCTACCTCTGCTGCTGCAGAATATTATTAGAAAATGTGGAAATAAGTGGTCTGCATGTGAGTATGTGTATTACTCTACAAAACGCAGCCATTTATAGTTATTATGAATTTAGTTATCTGAGCAAATCTGTGTTTTTCTGCCATGCATTTGTGTGAATGTGCATCACAGTGACACACAAAACCATCTGGGTTCCTGCCTATAGGGGGCAGCTTTAACATTTAAATGAGCTTATTTGGACAAACTACAAACAATCTGGCCAAAATGAGCTATTCAACGTTGTCACACAGAGCGCCAAAAACAAGTTAATTTGGTGCCAGTAGCAGCCCATAGAAAATGCAGCATGCTCTCAATCTCACCTGTTGTACAAAAATCAATTTTTCTACTCTTCAAAAGATGTCTGTGCCTCTGTATTTCTGTCTATTCTCCGTCTGTTTCTCCGTCCTTCTCTGGCTCTTTCTCTCCCTCAGTCACCGTCTTTGTCATTCTCGCTCTGTATCACTCTGCTGCTGATGTGAATTTTTCATCACAATACTTGTCTGGCATTCCTTATGTACACACAGCAAAAGATTTCAGGCCTCTTTGCATGATGGCTATTCAGGGAATGCCAGATACTGTTTCATTGTTGT